>CAJPEV010002922.1:0-37094 GCA_905338385.1 Darwinula stevensoni | reverse complement strand
CCCCTCTCCCCCGCTCTCATCCTTCATGCGAAGTCCACGCACGAGAAGGACTGGCCTTTTTTTTTTCCTCCCCCTCGTTTTCTCCGCGCGTCATGTATAAGCTGACTGGCACGTTCGAGTCGTCTTCATCCCCTCTGCAATGTCCTTCGATAATAAACTCCCTCTAATCCCTCTTCCTCCCACGATCTGATGACACGCAGGAATTGCGATAAAAGGTGAAGAAGAGAAAAAAATTCTAATCACGCATTGGGGGCCTCGATGACTCGGACGCGCTACGGGGTCGGCTGATCGGCTTTCCCCCATCGGTTTCGACGAATGGCATTCGGGGCGAATGGCAGTGGGGAAAAAAAAGGACAATAAATTTAAAAAAAAGGGGGGAGAGAAGGGAATGGATGGCGTGCCAGTCGGTCGTGCCTCAATGACGGGATGAGACGCGTGGGCAGAGTGGAAAAATGAGAATCCCTCTATTTACGACTTTGTCTATTTATGTCCTTTGTCTGCATGTGTCCTTAAGCATGCGACGTTTGCATGCGGAACGCAGATCTTGTCATTCACACGGGAGATGCTCCCTTGGCGTGATCGTCGACGTTTCATCATCCTCATCAATTACTCACCGATTGGATTATAGTGCCCCTGATATCGTGTCATTATCGCTCATTACACTTAATTATAGACGGGGTACTGAGCCGTGATTACACAGGCCGTCCTAATGACAAGCCTCTCGTGTCATTGTTATCGTCTTCCTGTTCAACGAGCCTTCTCCATTCGAGTGCCAATGGCCCCGTTCTTCAATGGCTAAAAGCACGAAGCATACGAGGAACTGCCTACATGTACGTACGTGTGGATAATGCGAGGGAGATCCCGCTTTCAGGGCGTCATCGACTTTGTATGGTGTTGAATGTAAAAGAGAAGGCGAGAGAGAGGTCTCATGCTGAGGGAATGCCTTTCAACCGCACAACGAATGGCTTCAATTAGATGCCAATTACACACCATGATATGGGGGAAGCCATGGGGGCATCCATTCAGGTGCCAGGGCTCTTCTCTCTAATGACCCGTCTCCCTTGACAATGATCTTTTCATTATTCCCCGAGCTGATATATCCCTCCCTCTCCCCCCACGGGCATCTCCTTCGTAGAATCGCATTACATTCCTTGCAGATGAAATCCTCGCGGCGATCTTGTATAGCAGGGACTTTTCTCTCTCTCTCTCTCTCTTTCTCTTCCTTTCCGTCCAGTCGACCTTGCCGCAGTGACACATGACTTTCAAGGAAATGGGCTCTCTCCTCTCTCTCTTTTGCTCTCTCTCGATTAAGGCCATGTATCAACTGGTCACAGGAAGCTACGCGGATGATTTACACCGTCCGTAATAGAGCCCCACCATTCATCCTTTCGTAATTCCCCTCGTTGCCTTGGCGTACAAGACAGCTGGGAAACAAGAGGGAGCTTACACCCTATATGGTGTAAGCTCCTCTACACTTCGGTGAAGCAGAAAATCCCTGACAGGGATTCTCAATGGCGTAAGCGTTTTAATTCGCTCCAAAAGAGAGCAACCAGAGAAGATATCCCGGCTCTTCTCCTTTCATAACACCCTGGGTGTATGAGGTTTTATCAGACGGGGAATAAGGGTCATGTGTCCATTGCCGAAGAATGGGACTCACGCCCCTATCAGGGTGAGGTATTTGTCAGTTGAGAAAAGGGGGATGAAGCAGGAGATAACAATAATGTATTGGAGCTGTGGTGTACATTTACCGCAATCCCCCAGCTGCTGGGATTCTCGCCTTTTCAAAGGAGATCCCCCCAACGCAGGGAGAGATTCATGCTCCTGCCGTATGACATAACGCCTCTCTTTCATTTTATTGACATCATCATCATCATTATCGCCCCTGTCTAATGAATAAGTAATTCCTCAACGGACGTCATGGTTCACCTGCCTCATCGGTTGCGTGATTTAAAACGCTCTCATGCATCTGGAGTGTTGAAAAGCGGGTGAGCCATCCCGAGTGTTACACTACGTTGAATGCCCCACCGGGGATCCCGAGTGTTGTTCCCATCTCGGCGTGCAATATGATATGAATCGGAGTAAACACCTTTGGAAAAGAGGGAGCATTTTAATACATGCAGAGCCGTTCAATGCGACGCGGTTGAATGGACTGAAACAGAAAGCTCCTTTCTCCCCCATTGATCCATTGAAAAGAGCGCTCGGGAAAGAACGCTCTGCGCTCAATGCCCGGCCTCTCTCTATAATATCGTCATTATACTCTTGTAAGTTGATAGATAATCCGGGGAAGCGCATTAAACGAAGGCTTCAACTTGATACCTAAGCCCCTTGAAGATCCGGATTTTTCAGGCCTTTCCCTTTTTTCTCCCTCTCCATCCATATAGCCTTCACGACCGTCCTTCATCCCCGACGGAAGAGACTCCTGGGCTCCATTGCCATTATGTCTCGGAGACCCTTTCTAGAAATTATGGTGCGAACCAAGGCTGTCCTAGAGTTCTAAGTGGCGCATTAGACGTGGTGATTTAAATGCGACCCCTTGACATGTGAGGAGGACATTTAGCGAGAGTGAGGGCATTGGAAGGGATCATCATCCTGCAGGATCGATCCAATTAGAACCCGCATGCACGTCCTTGAAGCTCATCAATGCATCAATCAGGCGAAGGGGGTAATTATCTCACCGTAATTCATCATAATTAGTCAAAAGTAATTGGATTCTTTGAGGTGAAGATGATTCCAACGAACACACTTTCCACTCATTCCTGAGGAAGGACGGTAATGGAGGTGGAAGGACTTTGATGGATTTTCCCTATTCTCCACTTTCTCGAGCCGGGAGTGGTTTTTTTTTCCTCGGCTCGGCACGTGCATGCAATCCGAGGGAATCGACACATCTTGGACGGACAGGGAAATGCAAATGGTCCATCAATCAAGAACCGTTAATTGCAGAACGGGGTAGTCGAAATGGAGGAGGCGTCTACGTGTGGATCTTTCTCCGTACGACAGCTTGGGCCTCCTGCCCTGCATTTCATTAAAGGACGATGTGCTCAGAGGATATATTTCATTTATTCAAGATAGATGAATCGGATACATCCACTGGAAATAGCTGTGTGGGCGTGTCGGCGTACTGGGCTCCTTTTCCAACAGATACAAATAACAGAGACGAGAACAAAAAAAAAAGAACGAGAGATAATGCAACTGGGCGCGCTTCTGACTAGTAATGAGAAGAACAGGCGTTAACACAATGCGATGATGAATATCACGAACTATGACCGTGGGCAGCGGCTGCAGCAGCAGCAGCAGCGGTGGCAACGGCTGCAGCAGCGGCAGCTGCAGCTGCTGCCGAATGGGGCGGAAGTGGTGGTGGGGGTGGATGTGGATGATGGAGGTGGAATCTCAAGTGGGGAGGGGGTTGGAGGGCCATCAGGGTTCTCATGTGTGGGTGATCCAATAAAGACAGGGACACGGGAGGTATGAAACGAATCGGTTGAGGGTGAAGGATCTTCGCGTTGGGGCTCGTGGAGGAGGAAGGGATCTTGGGGGAACCCGGTGGGGATCGATGGTCGTGGTTGGGGTTCGAGTAATCATCCTCGTCTACGTCGCTGGGGCAACTGGATGAAGCCGGGCTGGTGGGTTGCGGCGTCAAAGAATCCTCGGATCCATGGCGGTGGTTGTTGGTGTCTGATTCCCCTGCCGATAAATTCCCACTATCTCCCCTCTCTCTTCCATTCCCTCCTCCGCCTCCTCCGCTTTGTAACTGCTGTTGTTGCAACCTAAACAAGAGACAAAAGGAATTGTACATATATTGCATTGTACGAGAAAATGTACCGAAAAAATTCTCTCAGGAGATGATCGATTGATCATTCCGTCACTCGATGCTCTGCAAGCAGATAAGACTAAATGCCAATCCCCACCTATTCATCATTCATCAATATATGACTGCGGTAGCAATCTCCCATCATTCAACATCGTGCAATTCCGCAAATATGACATGACTTATCGAAGGTAAGGGCGCGCCGCACCCTCGTATAACTAATGAAGACGTGCAGAGGTCACTCGTGCTCCATGAAATTATCGAATTATGTAGATCGATGTAGGTTTAGAAGGATAATCACGTGCTGGAAATAAAGTGGAAAAGTGGAACATGGTTCAATTAGGAAAGTCCATAATGCTGACTCGAGACACAGGGGTGGATAAGAAAGAATTTTGGCTCCCTCTCTCATTTCATCCCAGTTCAATCTCCCCTCATCATTCTCTTCTTTTTTCCGTCCATCCACGGATACATAAAGGGGAGGAGGGAGAAATGAGGAGAGAATTATTTTCATGGGAGAATCAAAGGGATGGGGCTGACGACGTGGGCCTGGGCTATCATGTTCATCAAGATTTCATGCACCCGAATTGAATTGAAATTAAGTTAGCGTTCCAATTCCTCCTTTGCTTGGATGAAATTCAGCCAGGCCGAAGAGCACCCTACCCCATCTTCCCCCCTTTCTGATATCGATCAATCGACAGGCCTCACCCTCCCTTTCCGCAACCCTGAATAGTCCGAACACGTACGATATATTTTTTTTTCCCTGCTTTCATTTCCTCTAAAAACTTTAGCGACCACAAAAATTAAGGGACGAGAGGAACCCGATGTTCTATTTCCTCATTTATTTCGAAGAAAATACGTTGCCTCCTACGGAACAGGTCGACACGGGGCCTTATGGCCAACAAATGGGTACAAATGTCTGAAGAGTGCAATTCCATGGAGAATTGCAATGACGTCACCGAGAAAGACTTTCGAATCCTCGATTCCATTCTTTCTTATCCAGGAAAAACAATTTAATGGAAGTCCAGATGTAACAATCTTTCATTTCGACTTTTCTCCCTTTTTTGCCGCCTGTGGGTTTTTTAAAGTTAGAAACTTCGTTTCATGCGCTTATCAGGATTATGTATGAAAATAAATAGCATGATGGCGTTTTCAATCAGTACAACAACGCAAACGCAAGGTTGCTGACTCCAAACCAATTCCATGGCCGCATTGTGTCCACACTGGACTGGATGAGTATGAGCCCATACTCGATATGAAGAGTTCCACTTTTTCACGGATTTTCAACAAACACGGGTACAAAATCCATCTCATGCTATTTATGACATCACTGCAAATATTCTGTGGGATAGGCTTCTCCTTGAATTGAGAAATCGGAAGTTGTAAAAAAAATGTCAATTTTCTTAGAAATTATCTTTCTGCCGCACTGTTGCTTCACAATTCTCACTCCCACCCTCAACCATTTGTTTTTAAGATTCTCTCCTCCCCCCTCTGAAGTCCATTGAATCGTTACCCTGATAAAGTGAAAGTCCAGTTCGCGCATAGCTAGAAGGGAAATGCTGTGAAGTTCCTTCCAGAAAATTGGTGCACGATTTCCCAGCATTTCCATATAGATTTCCCAGAACCCTGCACAGGCTGCTGCCTACCTCTGCGGGGTTGCATATGTTTCGTACTCATTTTGTAGCTGTAGACAAGAAAGATCTGCTGCCGTCGGAATGAGACGATTCAAGGCACCTTTTATGCTTCATAGATGATTCAAAGTGTCCTTAAGTGTACTTTTTCATGCCGTACTCCACACAATAGCCTGAAATCGGAAAGCCCAAACAACGCGTGAGACCAGGCCTTGATGCTGATGAAGCAAAACGAGCCCTCAAAACGCATCGCCATAGCTTGTCCTTGAGGAAAATCTGCAGAGAACGCCACCGCTTTCTCCATTAAGAGGAAAATGACAAAACTCGAACATCTAAAGAGTGAGTCAAACGAGCACGCCTTAAGGTCAAGTGTCCTTCGTGTTGAAAGCGGAAGGAGGTCAACCAGAAATGCTCGACATACATCGCCAGATTTTCCATCTGACTTTCATCATCTGATATTTCAGAACAAGCTTTTCTTCCTTCATTCTAAAAAAAAAAAAAATGTATTTGCCGTTTCTGTGATGACCCAGATGAGAGACAACTTCTCAGCAATTACATGCGAAGTGACAGCTCGTAGATGAACCGAACTTCTGCGAGAAGGTAATTACGAGTCAACATTTGAACCGACGCTACCGTGACATTACGTCTGCTTTTAATGACATTCGCAAATATTTGAATACTTGTTAACGAGTGAAAAATGAAAACGTGGCATGTCACATTTGACGCAAATACTATCGACTATCATTCATCAATTTTGCATAATTTTTATGGTCCGCCGATCCCAGCCCTTTTATTCTCATCGGATGAAAAAAAGACAAAAATATCCGCTCCGCGTGAATTCCGAGATTATGGTGTTATGGTGATTGCCAGAGTCCTGGTAACCTGTTCCCGTAAACAACTATGAGAAGCATGTTAAGTCGTACCCCTAGGCGAAGATTCCCCTTACTCTTTCCCTCTCTGGAAACCGAAGCCCCGTATGCTGGAAGTTTTAGTATTATGCAAGTTGATCCTGAGAAACGTATCTAACGCGACGAATGCCATGCTGAAGCCTTCAGCTCACCCCCGTCCGGCGACCCCTTTTTTTTCCGTTTGTGGCTTTACGAGCTTGCAACTAATCCACGTCGTCCTCTTATTTATTATCTGTAATAATCGAGGAAGCTTTGTAACATTAGAAGTCGAGTAGGCTTACTTTGCCCCTCTGGCTTCTGGTGACGAATAGCCGCAAAAACAGGGCATCTTGGGGGGGAAAAAGCGATTCCCATCCTTTTTGCCCGCCAGCGGAAGCAAACCAAGCCGACACGATGCCACATTTTCGAATTTTCTCGCATGCATGACTCGTGATTATCGAGATGGACCCTTGCTGTGCGCTTACGTCGGCCATTGAAAGGCATCCCGCAGATCGACAATGACTCCATAAACTGCCGCGAAACGGAGAGAACAGGTTCACGCGTATTGACCCAACACATTCGTTCTCGGAATGAGATCGGGAACGGGGAAAAAAGAAAGGGAAAAAGAAGGAAACGTGTCGTGTATAGTCGAGATCGATGAAGGATTGCCATAATTCACGAGCCCTGCGGGGATGGCTGCAGCAGCGTTTTATTACTATGCAAAACGATGTGAAAACCCAATTTGCCTCGTCTCTCGTGGATGGGGTCCATACACATAGATGGAATTATTCACATGCAGTTAGAATCACACCCCCCTAGGCCCCCCCACAGGAAGATTCTCATGAAATCGTCTGGTAACACATCAACGCCTCCGAGATGGATGATGCGTTATAATTCCATCTCCTCTCACCTGATAAGGAGACATGAATGAAATGCTCGATTGAACAAGCCTCATCTACTCTGCGCGGCGGGGGAGAAAATATCTCAGATCCATCTCGAATTTCTGCCCGTGAATTGACGTGAAAGAGGAAGAGAACAAGAGGATGGACGTCAAAATAGACGAGAATTCTCAAGGGCGATTTCCGGATCTTTCTCGGCTCAATGGCTCATCATACAACGTGACTGGATTTCCCCCTCCGTCTCCAAGAAAAAAAAAAAAAGCCTGGACGTGTTTGCTCCTAGAGGAGTTTTCTGAATGGTATTGTATCCCCAGTCAATGCGGCTGGAGCTGATCCGACAAGATCTTTGGAATATGAATTTTTGATGGATCCTTCGCCGTGAAAGTGAATCTCCCTTCGCTGTGGATATTGGCGGCGTTACCATAGCGATGTCAGTCTCGTCAATCGATTCCTTCCCATACTCCCTCGCATATTAGCAGGACTTTGCCGTCATCGCGAGGAAGATGGACATCTTGGCACCCATAACAGCAAGGATCAACTGCAGCTGCATGCATTGATGCCTCGTTGGGCGTCCCCCCTGTGTCTCTTCCTCTCTCTCCCTTTCGAGATCATGCGGATTACGAAGGGCAGCTGGATTAACTGGAGGAAAGGAAGGAAGTGAAGACTCAAATTTCCAACCAAGGGTCATGAACCGAGGAAATGAGATGAGATCTCTCTCAATGCAATAGGGCTATACATATGGACAGGCAGCATTAAATACATGGCCAATTAAGAGCTCTAAATCAGGGGAGAATCTCGGGACATAAATCCCCAGCTCTAGGTGATAAGCACCTTGTTATGAAGTGTTAATGGTCCGAGATGACACAAATCACTCGCTTGCTTCACATGTATCACTTTTGTTCCAGCTTCTGTATTAATATAGATACTGGACTACCAGAAATTATCCTCGGGGCAATGCCGGCAGTACGCATGGATTGTTCTTCTCGTCGTCCCGGGAAGCCTCCCATGTCCCACTTCCCGATGCGCATCGTCCGCTAATTATGAAAGATGTAACTTATAACAGGATGTCAAACGTCGCTCATTCTCAGCCATATATCTGAAGTTGTTGGAACCGCAACTGGCCGGAACACGGAAAGGAGGGGGGAGGGGAAGGGAGCTGCGGTTCGGGACAGGGTCGGCCGCACGCCCGTTTCTCGATTTCTGAGCTCTAATGACAAAGCCCTCAACCTCTAAGTGCCACGAGAAGGGAGGCATTCACGCACGGTGGCCTGGTGAGGGCGATCTGCACTGGGAAATCGGGAACAATCTCAGGAGACCTGAGATCTATAAGTCAGCCCTTAGCACACCCAAAGAGAACGGCCAAGTATTGGCCTCGCCAGGTTGTCATGGACAACAGCAAAGCGTCCATAGAGACCAGCAGAAAAAGAATAAATAAGTAAATAAATAAATAGGAAAAGCAAATAGACCTAATAGACCTGTCTTCTTGATGTTTCCCAGGATCTTTTTTTAGGTTTTGTCGGTAAGGCTTAAGCGATGCTAAACGTTACTTCGGTACAATAAATGAGATATCCCCACTTGACATCGATATTCAAGCCTGACTTAGGTATATGATGCTCGTCTCTTCTTAACCCGCCTTCAAGGACATGTCTATTATGAATCTAAGGTATTATTAAATAAATTGAAACAAATGTATATTAGATACCGGTAAGCATTGTCAGCACCTTCATGAATATCATCCCAAAAATCGTTAAATATATGTTATTCTAACATTTCCCTACTTAATTTTTAAACAACCAGCCAGTTTCCTAATTTCATTTAAAAGACTTTCTGTTTGATAGATGTTTCACTTTCTGGAAAACAGGGGAAAAACCCTCTTCATAGTTATCCTCTTTTTCGGATCTGTCAATTGAAACCATGGCCTGGGACCCTACATCCTGTCACCTCTTCTTTTAAATTGACTCATGTAATATGCTAACCTATATTTCATACAAGATAAACTAAAAACCAAAACACGAATTCCCTTTCAGAATTAGATTTTGGCAGGTCTCGTGGACTTCCTTTGTAAATAATAATAATAATAACCATCATCATAAACATAAAAATAAAAGAAATTCGAGCAGTTGTTTCTTACACCAATTATACGATTGATTATTGACAAGCTCAAGGAGTGTTTCATAACAAGTGTTCACTTGATCTGTTAAATAAATTAACTAAATTGCTTAAACTAAATAGGAGGATATCTTCTTCTTCTTCTTAAGTATTCTGCCTATTGGCAGGTCCTAGGAGGATATCACAAGTCTGAATTTTCGCACGTGAAAACTTCTGTGCAAGCCTACACGATGAAATAACCCACCCAAGCTGGTTGTTTTTAATTGCTGTGATAATAAAATTTCCTTTCTCCTCAAGCAGGGGATGAAAGTCTTCTTTCATGGATTCTCATGTGAGCAGCCATTCACTGAAAATCTCATTATTATGCCATAATCTTGGAGAAACATTCATTTATATGCATACGAGAATAGGGCGACTCGCATGCTCCTTTCTGCTTCTTCTCAATCACAAGAGACCGAGACTCGCCGCTTCTTCAAAGCTGCGAAGAAAGAAGCCTGACCAAGGGGCAAGATGTCATTATGCTGCATGCTAATTTCTCTGCTGGAACCGGCTTGAAAGACCGACTTCCGATTGTGGTTTCACATTCACAATATCACGTTTGTTGCATGTTTCAATATCACGGAGAATTATATGTGGAGTGAAAATCTAGGAGTTTCTTCCATCATGCACAACTATTCATTCATCACTCTTTTCATTCTGGACCTTTCGCAACTTTCCTTCTCATAGTGCCAACAAAGACATCTGGCATTTGTCCAATTAATTATAAATGCTAGTATTACACGTCATTCATGTTTGGTGCTTTTGAACATTCTATAAATACCTTGAAAAAGTTATCTGATGTACCCACGATGTGAAAATTTTAAAAATTTTGACTGGAATCTTCCTCCTATACATACATACATACTCGTACCAAAAATATTAGAAACATGAAAATTCAGAAACTATATACCTATACAGTTATAATTTCAGCGGCTGAACCTGCTGACATTTGGAAATGCTTTTCTGTGAGTTCCATGAAAAAACGCTTTCATAAAAATACTTATTTTGATAGAATATATGCTGATATAATTCAAGCCTCTTCACTCACCGGTTTTCATCAGAGGTTGATGTCATGCGAATGCAAAACGAGTAGGTGGGAGTTCGGCAAGGATCCCTCTGAATTTTTGCATTTAAAAACTTACTTATTTCAACCCCAGCCAGGGCAGATTCCTTTCCTCGACTTTTTTTTCCCTACCAACTCCAGAAAATTTTCAAAATAGCTGCTCACAGCTACTAAGGATTGCATATACTTATTAGTGTCTCTTCGTGTTGGACTCGATCTCTCTCTATCGATCTCAATCTGAGTCACCCTAACGAAAACCCTAATTCGATTGCTCCCCAAAACACACACGGGCTTACAGATACTTACAAATGCAATGAACATAGCAAAATTGCAGTCTCAACATTATTGCATCATAAATGACTAGAATTTATGGCCTATATCCAGCTTTCGTGACTTAGAATTGTTGGAAGTCGAGGTGAAATATGAAGAAAAAGCACGAACCTGTTCTTGGCAGCAGCAGCTCGATCTCTTTGGCGGCGATTCTTGAACCAATTCCCGACCTGTGTCGGAGTGAGTCCTGTTGCTTGGGCGAGCTCCTTCTTCTTGGTCGGATTCGGATAGGGATCTTGCAGGTACCATTCCCTCAGGAGACTTCTGGTCCTCTCTTTGAAGCAGTGGGTCTTCTGCTCTCCGTCCCAGATCGTCCTGGGCATGGGGAACTTCTTGCGGACGCGGTACTTGTCGACGGGTCCGAGGGGTCTTCCGCGGAGTCTCTCTGCTTCTTGATAGTGGGCTTCCAGCCACATGGCCTGCAGTTTTCCGTGGGAATCTCGAGTGAACTTGTGATTTTCGAGGATGTGGTAGAGTTCTCGGAAATTTCCGGTGTGGAATGCCACGATAGCTCGGGCTCTAAGGACCTGTTCGCACCGGTTGAGTTCGGCGACGTTGGGATGAGCCACAGGGAGGGACCAGAGGAAACGTCCCAATCGTTCGATGTCTCCACTTTCCTCTAGAGTCTCGCAGACGGCTGCCACTTGTTCCACACTGAAATTCAACGTCGGCAGTCCGATCATGGGAGGAGGCAAAAATCCCCCAAAACCCAGACCGAAGTGTCCGAGATGATGTCCCATGGGACCAGAGCCCGGAGGTCCAAACCCAGCCCATAGTCCAACACCTAAGGCTGCAGCAGCCGCCGAGGATGTGACGGGGAATTTTGTCCCCTCCTGCAGCTTCATTCCGGGGCTGCTAGGACTGATCGAACTCGGGGGTGGTGATGGGGAATTACTTTTACCCGAGGACTCGATCATGAAGCAGGATCCGATACAGACACCACACGGGAGGGAGAGAGAACATGCAAGAAGCGATCTTTGGCTTGGACTGTAAGCGAGAAGTCAGCGATGCCTCTGGTGTATATGGTGATGGCAGACGGGGGAGGAGAGAGAGATCATTGGTGTGTCACTGGCCGGCTCATCATCGAATCACCGGCTCCTGATTGGCTGAGCCACGCCGTCTCCATGGTGACGGCGTCGATCCGCCCGGAGCCGGCCAATCACACCATACCAGATAGGTTTCAGGCATGTTTGGAAATCTTGGAAGAATCCGCTATGTAGAGATGGGTAGTTTCGGGTTCTGAGGACTCTCCCTGCATGCGCACTTCTCTTCCAGCATCGACCGCATCTTCCTTCCATCCCATACCCTATATCTCGTATGCCTCTATCCCGTCATATGCCTCTGCCTCGTGTTTTAAGCGCGAGATGTAACTTCCTAGGCGCATCATGCGAAGCAGTACTGTTTCGCAGGGAAGCAAATCTCTCACTACAACTTAATCCATCATTTCCCCACGCACGGTTTCGCCCCTGATGAACAGCCACACCCCTCTTATTCATCTCCATAGGCATTTATGAAGAAACAGGTCCTTCCTGATCTCTTGGCAATGATCCTACGCTGTAATTTATTCAAACCTGACTACTAAGCACGCTTAGGGTTCAATGCACTAGGTAGATACGCTATAGTGCCCGCTTTGCCTGAATTCATGATCGTTTTGCTGCTCCCTTGGGTTCTTTCAAGTTTTAATCGCCCCGCCCCTGCTTTAAAGAGCCTTGCTTTGTTTCTTAGTGTCGTCAGCACTTAGAATGATGCACCGAGCATTGGCTATAAAGAGTTTTCGAATAATGACTGAAAATCTTTGCGTGTGAAAAAGGAATCAATGCGAAATTGTTAGTTTTGTTGCTCAAATAAAGGGATTCAAAGTTTCATTCTATAAGTGGCTGGCCTATGTATGAGTATGAGGTGATTTTGCTCGTTTTTTCTGCATATATTCTGATGTCAGCTGAAAATCGTTTGGGTCTATGGTTGGGTTAGGCTTACCACATTCCATAGTTTACAACCGTGGAATGTGGAAAGCCTCAATTTTTTCCTCATGCCCATTCAATCCGTTGGTAAAAGACTTTTTAGTCATTAACTCCATTAACAAAAGGTTGGCTTTTGCGTTGTTTTCTCCTCCTTTCCAGATGTTCCTGATTTTAACTATGAGAACTATTTTAATGAACGATTCATTGGTTCTGTTATCTCATACAGGGTTGTTTCAAATCTCTGAATGCTGGGTTCGAATTACGATACGCTGAAAGCATAGACTCTGCCATGATGTTTTCATCCCAGATGAAATTCAATATGAGACCTACACTGCACGCAGGGAACAATAGAAACGCAGACACCATTAAATGACGGCCGGAAACTTAGAGGCAGACGTGCGCATAATATACGGAATATACTGGATTTCCGGGCGCGCGAAGGGGTGAGCAGAATGGAACTGCTCCCAACAAAAGGTGGCTCTTCACAATAATTATTGTCAATGCATGCATGCCCTGAGTAAACAATGCACAGGCGCCTCTCTTTCACTCGTTGCTGTTGACACTCCCTACCCTGCAGGCCCCCGCCACGCATTTCGGGCACAGTGCAGTGTGGATCCATTCAGGGGGCCTCGTATAATGAAGTTCAGCCCCTCTATTTCTCACCTTGTTAACTCTTTCATTCCTTTCTCCGCAGGTCTGTATAATGTCTTCACGCTTCAGTTAGGAACTCTATTACTCTCTTCGTTCCCCCTTTCCATCGTGTGTTCCCATCAAGGATTCATGATCAATTATATCCAGTCACTAGGTTAGCAAGGAACATTGATTTTTCAAACCGGTTGGATGCGATCATTCTACTCCGCTGGTCCCCTTCAACAGAAATAGAATAAAGAAGAAAAAAAACAGGAAGCCAAACTCCCATGTTGAAGTGAGTGATGGAGATGGGGAATGGGTCCCATTCAATTCTATTCAAACCAATCCCTGTAGGAGAAACTTGAATACCTGCTTGAAGATGTGCATTAACACAAATGTTGCAGAAAGCTTCATGTTTGTCAACAGATCCACTTGGACCCCTGATCAGCTTGTTCCATGAGTTTATCTGACTAAAGGTGCAATATGTAAATACTTCGTGGTAATTCTATGAGCAACATATTTTGAGTATTTTTCTATCCTTTTTTTTCGAGGCTGCATGATGTCATCAAATTGCATCAGACAAACCATCCTTACTTGATTTTTTTCCAAACCCTTGAAAGAGAAAGCATCCCCGACCGACTGCAGCGAGCAATGGAAGGAGAGAGACTTTCTCCTCGCCCGAATCTTGCCGTCGCTGTATCCTCTTGAATCTCGAGCAATTTCCGACGCATTATTCCTTTAA
Organism: Darwinula stevensoni; assembly: GCA_905338385.1. Classification (NCBI taxonomy): domain Eukaryota; kingdom Metazoa; phylum Arthropoda; class Ostracoda; order Podocopida; family Darwinulidae; genus Darwinula; species Darwinula stevensoni. Next base: position 23,001 of record CAJPEV010002922.1, on the reverse strand, counting down.
ACGTGCTTCGCTTTGAATGGTTTCTTTGAATTCATCGCAAGTGGTTCGACTGTTTTCCTTCGTATTCTGATTGAAAATTGGATTTTCCACTCCAATGAGTAAATATTGAATGGTACATAAAAATCCGTATTTCCATCATTCTGGAGAAGAGATGCAAGAGGATTGATGTCGGCCTTCGAGGAAGCAGCACCCAGTCGAGAGGAACGGATTTCTTGCGAGAATCTCTTTCGCCAGATGTCTCTAGTTGGCAATATCCAGCTCTCGCGCCGATGGAGAAATTCGATTTCTTCACCGATTCAATGGAGAAATTAGGCGAAGATCCGACTTCCTTGCACATGTCTTGAGACTTTCTATCGAGTTACGAAGGCCGACAAATCGCCCATGATGTCACCACCAGGTCAGAATGGCTCGGATTGCCAGCATCGTTTGGATGATGAAATCCGTGGATTCGTGCAAGGGAAGAGCCTCAAATGTCATATTGCATTCTAGCAACAACCTATGACTAGTTCCTTATGCACGTCTGAATTTAGCCAACAACTTTTAAAGGATTCATATGGTAACTCTCAATTTGCAATTACAAATTTCAAAGGTTGATTGTTTCAGGATATACGATAGATATGAGGTTATGCTTACAGTATATACACCGAACTGTCAGTGAGTGTTCCAATTTTCAAAATGGTTTTACTGCTTAGTTACAGTTCCTATTGCAATCTAAAAGTTGCTACATTTACACCAGACTGCATCTTATTTTAGCCCTCTAGTCCTATTGGCGAATAAAAATTTTCTGAACCGTTTGCGTAATCACCATCCTAGAATGCCTTATTCTTGTGGAAAATGGATCAAGGTGAAATAATTACTCTGATCCGAATTGGCGGCACTAAATGCCGGAACCGTTAGCGCACGACGTGAAAGTGAAAATTACACCAACCCCAGCTGCTACTGAATCAGAAACCTTGGTCGTACCATCATCTATTTAGTGAGCATAATATTGAAGGAGCGGTTTTGGATCTTGCCCTTCGAAGTATCTTTTCTAGATGAGAAACAAGCGTAGCGTGGATGGAAAAAGAGGGGAGGGGGGCACGGGAACTCTAGGACAATATTCTCAGGCATTTCATGCGTTTTTTCTTTCTTACATATGCTTCTTTTTCTGAAAAGTGGGGGGCACGTGTCCCCTCCCCCTCCCCCTGCCCCGACTCTACATCGTCGAGAAATAACGTTGAACTTCTCATAGTGTTGACGCGTCGCTAGCACATACCATTCTTTCCTCCTTTTACGAGATCCTGTCTCCACCGTTTTAATTGCGTCTGTTTAGAACCGTCTTTTGGCCTGGCACCCTTGTGATAGGCGCTGGATTTAAAGCCACACCCTATGGGTGGGCTCGGCGGCAGCGATGGTCGTGAGCCCACTGGAGATATCGCTGTCACGGCGGAAGCATCTGTCACACATAAACGTGGTTGCGTTTTCCTCTCTTTTGTCGACGAGAGTCCTACAGACGCACTTCCGCACACGACTACCTTTTTGTTCTCGCTCACTCTCTTCAGTGCAGGTTAACACGGCGGAAAGATTACAAGTTTGAATTCGATGGTGGTGATTAGATCGATACAGTTCTCTGCCGGTTCCCGATTACAGATATATCGGGAAGGATTCTAACCAATAATCGTCCAAATATCTCTAGGTCAAACATAAGCGCCAGATCCGCAGGGACAAAGGGACGAATGCCCCCTTCCCCAACAATATTATTGGGGGGCCATGCCCCTCCCCACAAGATTGGCCAAAATATGCCTAAAGTATGACCCTTTGAAGATAGGAAACAAAATGGTGCGTTACAAAAGAAATAACAAAAATCACTTTTCCTTCCATTTAGTGCGTCACTTGGGGAATTAATCCCCAGTACTGCGTAAGGGTATAGGGTGGAAGGGCGAGGACGTAAAGCAAAAATTCAAGAGGGAAAGTGATGATGGGGACCAAACGGTAGGGAGGGGTTGCCGAGGGGTGTTTATACTTTATACTTTATACTTTATCCTGGTCGTCAAACCATCGTGATACAGTCGACTCCGCTTAATCGGAATACTCACGGGACCAGCGAACTTTTATATAATCCGGAGTATTCCAATAACCGAAACTATCTGCTGTGTCGTATCGTAAATCGGGACAGCGCAATGGTATTCCATTAAGCGGTATTCCGTTATGCGGAGTCGACCGTATATAGTATATTTCCAATGCAAACATTTTCGTTCTTTCAAGCAACTCTATCGTATGCAAGCTGGGGTCTGGGGGCTCGAGAGCTCTGTAACCTCCCAGGATCTGAGTCGGAGGAGCAGGCGAATAGGCATCATTACTAACCCTTAGAATCCCAAGGAGCCGTTATATCTGCTTTTCATAACGTAATACAATTCTGCTCGGGAGTGAAAGAGCCAAGGCACCTAAATTCTCGTCGAGGTCCCGTTGGTTCTCTCTTCCCCCGGACACGCCTACCCCCTTCCCCCCGTCACTCACCTGCCATAAGAGTCAGCCCACTGAACTCTAGAATGATCCAGTTCTTGTTAGTTAAAGGACATTCGGACCTTGCCCCCCTCTCCCTCCGAAATCTTTTATAAGTCGGCGCCCACGAGGTCAAATGTAGGCTGCTATATCAATAAGCGATATTCTATGCGTTCTGTCCTCGGCCCCTTTCCCACAGTTTCTGTTCTCCGAGGCCTGGGCCTATCATCGCTTTTGTGAAAATGACAGACAGCTGGCCATTATCACCTTAAAGACCTGACAGATGCGACTGTAAACGGTCTCCATGGATATTTACGATTTCGTGCTCGTGTTGGGTCTCATCGCTTAAAGAAAATAATCTCGACGCTTCTCGAAATTTCGTGAGATTTTCGTTACCGGCGGATATGGGCTCGGTATTGTCCCAATACTCCTGAAACCAGCCTTACAAGTCAATAAACGGGAACCGGTACTTGTACCGATACCGAAATCCACTCCATCACTTCTCGAATGGAGTCGAGACAGGTCTGTAGAATCAGCTGAAAACGAACTGAAAGTGTCGAATACGGAGATGAAAGGATTCGACGAGCGAGGTATCGCCTAATAACCCTTATTCCATGCAATTCCTCGAGAAAGTGATGGAAATCCTCGAATTGCTTCTCGATTCGCAATCGTGGGAATAGGAGATATCCAATTCACTATTGCTATTCTTTCATCCTCGTTGAGCTTCGACTTTAGTTTTCCTTAATAAATAAAAATCCTCTCGACTTTGGAGTTTCTCTCGGCGAACGCGAGGCACTTCTCGGCATAAAAACTTGAAATGGTGCTCGAATATTCATAGATTCGGGAACGCCTTCGCGATTTTTTACTCTCTCGAGTCAACTCCTGATTCGTGTTTGTCGTTGTGTTAATGAACGTTCGGGACGTCCTTGAAGATAGTATGCGGAAGCTCTCGAATCCACTCAGAAATCAGTGTCGAGGGATTTTTGCACATGCGTCACTGTTTTGTTTGCATACCATATGGGTGAATCACAAGTGTTGAACTCTTTGCTGTCTGTTTGTGTTGGGTGAGACGTCTCGTGTCAGAAGGCGGAGCTTATCGCAGCTCCTCGTGACGAGCCCCACTTCGCTAAGAAAAATATCCCCGGGTTTACGTATTATTTTAGAGACGCAAATGGCATTAGTCGAGTTCATTCATCGGATGGAAGACATCTTGACTCGAGGCGCAAAATCCAATGCCTTTACGGTCGCGCACTTTCCTCTCCCTCCTCGATTAAAACTCGATTTCGGGAGTTGTGATTGAATCGAAACGAGTTTTCCCTTCCCGTGGGAGCAGGCAGGGGTGAATATCGGGTCAAGAGGAGCAAGGGAGCAATGAATGGGAAGAATTACTCTTGCTCTCTGCAGGGCTGTCATGTTCTTGAGCTCGACGTGGCAGGAATTAGGATATCGAGTTTCCGAAACACCACGAGGACCCTTGTCAAAAGTGACAGAAATTTGCTTTCCCCCATCAGTTTAGCGAGAAACACGAGTAGCCATGCCAACCAACGTCGGAGGCTTCTTCTGTTTGTGTGTGCATGTTCTGCATTCGTCGAACAGAACCGAAGAGGGGAAAAAGCGAGGAAAGCTGACTAATGGGGCTTCCGTGGATGCGCCATCGATCGAGGGCGGGTATTGGACTGACAAAAGGCGCTAAATGAACGACAGCTTCCTTCATTTCTACTCAAGAGCCTTCCCTAAATGAGCGGCTGACATCTAATCGATGCACTACGAGGGTGTTGTATGCTTATCTGCCATAATGCGTCCGTTCCATACACTCCACCCTGCCATGCATTGCAGGCACGAGCTCATCGCCTATTATCATTATCATTACAAGCCCCCCCCTGCTTATCTTTTCTATCAGTTCCCCATGCAATTCCATGATGGGTCTTGCATGATGAATGCCTGCCTGTAGGACCACCCCGTTCCACTTTTCCAGGTATCGATCCGGTCCCTGCGTCCGTGCCTCTTTTTCAAACGAGCTCGTGTTGCATATTCCGAGGACAGCTGTATCTCGCTCCGGGAAGAGGTCCTCTATGTAGGCGTAATGAGGGAGCGGAATGGAAGGCATTATTTCCCGCCATTGTGATTTGGAAAGAGGAGAGGGTGTTGGGAATGGCATTGAGATATCGAGATAGTGGAATGGAGTCTCGGGCCGATTGAATCTCTAATGACAGGCCAGACCCCTGATTTCAAGGCTCATCCCTGTAATTTACCCATCTCTTTTATCGGGATCATTATCACAGGCTCTAATAACAGGGTTCACCAAAGAACTTATGTCACCAGAGAACCCTGATTACGCGGCAATAGAGCCGGAGCCGAGTCTCTTTTCCTCGTCCCACGTCTTCGCTTGCTTTCTTCCCGTCCGCATCTCCGGGGACAACAGAGGCGAGCGGATCGGTAATAGCGGTGGAGGATACCAGGTTCTGCCTCATTTGGCCGGAATGGGGACTCGGAAGACGGAGGTGATCAGGGTCTTTTGTTGCCGTGAATTGAAGCCAATAAGCGAGCCCAGGTCAAGCGAGGGCGACGTGTCGGACTTGACGTGTGCAGTTTCCCCTTGTCACTCCCTGGGTGACACGAGGAGGATTAACGTGTCACAGGAAGTCCCGGACACATGTTCCACATGCAGGGGCTCCTGGTCCCTTGCCATGCAGGAAACTTATCATTATGTAGGCGAGTAGGTAGAAGCCTTCAAGGTCAGAACATATGGCAGTGTCCATTACAAAGCAAGTCCTGGACAATGGTGTCTGCATCTCACGATAATCATACAATCCATATCCGGATGATAGGGGCACTCTTTTGTTCTTCCTGCATACTCACTCTCACTTTTCCAACATCGACCAACACAAGGTCATTTACACCCTCACGTATTTTCCCTCATTGTATTTTCATACCATTCACCCTCCAAGAAAGGATCCCCCCACCGTCTCTACCCTAATTGAATCAACGAGATGGTATCTAGCCGTTAATCCATGCAGAGCAAGGCAAGGCCCGAGTTTCCGCAGCCTCTAAACTCAAACGTTCGGACCATGCGGAAATGCAGATACGTACTTCGATGTTCTTGGGACGCAAAGGACAAAGCAATTTTAAAGGCGATCCGCACGATCATGGAAGAAAAAAGGAACCAAGCGTGGGAAGAAATGAGAGACACGGTCACCTCTATTCCATCGAGATGCAATTCCTTCCTTAAAGGATATCCAGGTTCCACCCAGCCTAAGGTATCGGTGTTGGGCGTGGATCTCCACAAATGGAATGAATCCATTAGGCGAAGGAGGGAGCCGGGTGATAAGGATAAGGCATGAACACCATTAGAGACAGAGGGATGTTAACTGTTTACATCTTTCCTTGATGGACATGCCCTCAGGTAGATAGCCTATCATACTCTATCATACCCGACCCCCAGATAATAGCACCTCATCCCACATGTCCTCTAAAAGGCTCCTTTTTTTCCGCTCCCGACTTTCTGGCGCTCTCTCTCTCTCTCTCTCTCTCTCTGTGCATTTTGTTTTCTTAATTCCTGGGATACGTGTCCAGCATATGGGAAGGAAGTGCGGGATGAATGAAAGATGCTACGACAGATGTGGTACGGGGAGGAAATCTTTCTTTCTTTCTTCTTCTTCTTTTCTGCTGACAGGAAAGGGTTCATAAAAGGTTCTGTATATCGATGTCCACAATCGAGACCAATTTGTCGAAGGACCCGTTGAGGCGAGAATAATGTGGATTAGAAGATAATCCTCACAGCTCACACTGACTTATCTAAACCCTGCACCTGGTCTCCCCCGACTTGGAAAAATAAATTCTCTCTGCAATTGATCTGCTTATATCTTTTAAATGGATAAATGCCAGGAGGCACAATGCCCGGAAACCCTTTTCTCCCCAGACTGCCTGGTTCCTATTCCTCGCCGATCGCCGCGATTTGCTTTTTCAGAGGTCTTTGGACTTTGTTCGGTTGGCCCTTTTATTTTCTCCTTTTTTTTTTGCCTCGACCGAAAAATCCAATGTGGCTGCCGGTTAGGTGGGAAAGCGGGTGATTGGACGGTCTCTGCACGGGACCGCAAATCTGGTCGGGAATTTCTCACCATCGATCATGTCATGACCTGATTGGCGAATTTCTCGCTCTCGGAGAAAGTTTGGAAAAAGTCTCGGAAAAAAAGAAGCCACGTACCGTTCCTTCCGGAGTGTTCGATCGGGAAGAGAATCGGGAGAATGAGGATTTTTTTTTTTCCAGCAGGAGCTGAAAATTGAAGCGGACGCGTGCAACAAAATGCGGTTTCCTGCGGTCTCCCGAAACTACTCGTAATGAACCGGTCGCGATAAAAAAAAACTGGAATGCGGATGAATCGCGACTTCGTCGGGATTCTTGCGATTCCGATCTGAATCCGACCTTTGCGAAGCAAAAATTCGGTTTGATTCTACCGTGTGGAAATGGTGATCCCAGATTGCGCTGCGAATTTTCGTTCTTCGCGGAGGATCGGCTGCAAAAGTCGGAGCAAAGTTGAGGAATTGCGGTTTCGCTGCCTTGCGATTCGGAAACCGGAATCCGCATCGCTCGGTTTCATCGCTTCCAGGATTTCAACCGTCGTGACATCATCGCGAACGATTTGAAAAAAAAAACTTTCAGCTGCTTTTCGTGTCTATGATTTATATTCAGCAACCCTTGACTTAGCATTGATTCTCCTCAGTAATTATTTTTGGATTGGAGTGCGACGGAAAGTACCGAGTTTCTCGGTTCCCTCCAGTCCTCTCCTAATCCAATTAAATTCCTTGAGACTTTTGAGAGAGTTTAAGTCCTTGCAGTCTGGCCACAAAATCCCTTTACCCCATCGACCAAAGTGCACAATTAATCTGCGTGGACTCCATCGTTGTCCCAGCATAGTTAAGTCTTTCCCCATTCAATATGAGCAATATTTAGGGAATATTTTCGTCCCTGAATGGGACAAAACCTGGCGTTTCTTTCGTGCTCAGACCTGCTAATTAATTTGTTCACGATCATTCTGTCGCAGATAAGCTTCCGTCTTCCCAGAGGAAGACCGACGTTTTAATTTATTCATTCCCGGAATGACCGCACGACGATATTGGCAAACGCCACAGTCCTTGCTTCTCATCGCACTATTCCCATCGTCACTATTTCGCAATCTACTCCGACGCGTTCCGACGAAGTCTCGCGGTCATCCCGCCGACGCACCTCAGTCCAAACAGACCTGAAAATTTCCTGAACTCCGTATATACCGATTTCATCATTCTTGTCTCGACCATTTGACGATTTGCGCGAAAACACGTGAGAACGATCGCCGAATACGGAATTTTTTTTTTTCTTTCAGCTCTTCATGGGAAGATTCGCTTCACCCATTTCCATGGCGTTTCCAAGTACATATTGAATACTGCGAAGAGTAAAATGATGACATTTGCTTTGATAGTTGGTCTAATACTGTTACTTTAATATTTAATAGTCAAGTAAGAGTTTCGTTTTAAAGTATTCGGTTGCCCAAAAACCTTGAAAATAATTGTTTAGTTTTGCTTGCCATTCTAAAAACTCTCCAAAACGTTGTTGTTGTCCGATGAAATTCGGCATAAGCGCGTGTTCCCTGAAAAACAAGCGAACTTTAACTCCATTTTTCCTCTCGTTTTACACCGAGAAGAAAGAAAAAGAGAGAAAAATCGCTCCAATTTTCTCCCCTTTTTTTATTTTCCTGGGTGAAGGGAGGAAAAAAGAGGACAAAGAGAGGAAAATTGGAGTTAATGCTCACCTTTTCCCAAGTGTGCAGGATCGAATATAGCCATATCAGAGCATCGTTCGAAAATGTTCAGCGGTAAATCTGCGGTAAATGTTGATCCGAGAATGAAAAATTGAGGACTCGGATGAAGCTGGAGTGGCAAGGAAGGCTGACCGGCTGCTCGCCTGCGTCGCAAGTGCCTTCCTGCCTCCTCTCGTCTCTGACAGCATCCCCTCCTCCGGAAGGCTGAGCGTGAGATCTTATTTCACTCCTCGGTCTACTTAGAGTTGTTTGTTTGTTTTCAGTAGCGTCAATAGTTTGCTTATATGTGCATCTCCGACGCATTGAGAGCCAAGTTTTTTTATATCTTCATTAAAATCAAGCGACTTGAGTGGAATAAAAATTTGCAGAAGTTGAGTCGAAGAAGAGTCGCAACGCTATGGAGGAAGGAGACATGTGAGGCGAATACGTAAGGAGAATAGAATCGAGCAAGCTTAACCCTTTAACAACCCTCTAGGCTTCCCGATCCAGTTGCTTTAAGCAGCAAATTCGTAAGAGGAGCGGGAATCGAAATCGGCTATACCTGGCTCATCTGCACCCACATCGGGCTTTTCATTTCTCGACGCTAAAATGACTTTCTTAAAACACGAGGAAGGGGCCGTAAAGAGCTTAAAGGCGAGAGAGGACTGTTAAAGAGTTAATTATCAGATTCCGGTCGTGAGATGTGATATGAAGGAAAAAGTGGGAATGGGCATTGGGCACTCTCCTGATGACCCATTTCTTGCCATTACCTGTCGACAGTCATCAATCATCAGATCTCGACCGCAGATTATGAGCAATTACGACCTTACGGGGTCTCCCCTCGAAAGTCGATATCGCCACGTGAATACCTCAGCGCCCACAAGCAACGCAGGCATTCTCTTCTGGTAGAAACTTTCACTAATCGATCGGTCTGCATAAATACATGCCCTCGAGTCGAAGAATAATGTCAGCTCTCGTCTAAAAGGCCACGCATGGGAGGCAGGAGAGCGAAGAGCAGCAGCAGGAACCATCTCGCTATGCCTCGGTTTCGTAATGGCTCGATGATCCGGATGGGGCATGGAGCCGATTCTCATCGCGAACCATTTTCTTTCCATCGCTGGACCGAGGCCTCCCCTTGCATTCGCCATTTCATCCTGTCCTGAACCACTTCAATCCATTTGACCCCCTTCAAAACTTTCATCACTTCCTTAGTTTTCTCCTCGAACGTGTTCTCTCGATTACGATTCGATAAGTGATCGTTCTTCATTGCGCCATTCTACCTGGAGAATATTTCATGAATTGAAATGTGTCCCATCTGATGAGAGTCACTGCACAATGTGCGTTCTCGGGGCAATACTGATTAAATTGTCACCGATGTTGATGTGCGATAATATTAAATGCCGAGAAGCAGTGGTACCACCCAGCTTAAAATCCCGGCTGGAAACAGCCATAATTTCCAGCTGGATCCCAGCTGGAAATTCGGACCCATTCCAACTGGGTAGCAGCTGGAAAGTAGTCAGATCCAGATTGGTTCCTAGTTGCAATATCACTGACTGAATGAGAATCTTTTTGTTGAATATTTTTTAAAACAGCTGAATTTCAGTTGTAAATTCAGTTGTATTCAAGTTGGAAACTTCCAGCTATAAACCAACCAGTATCTACTATTTTCAGAATTTTCTGGATTTAATCCAGCTGGAATATTCCAATTGGGATTTTAAACTGGGCAGTACTTCAATATTGGTGGGTGGAGGAATAGATTTGATAGCAAGTGAGGCTCTCGAGATTGAACCCATCTATCTCCGTTCTTACTAAAGCAATTCTCATCTCATCCACGCGATGGACGGGCTGATTCCATCCCAACACATGTCTATTTTATTCAAATTTATTCAGTCAAAACAAGGATGTGAGCGGTTATTTATAAGAATTCGGAAATTGAAAATGGACGATCCAATCCACTCTTGAGAGTGACGCTACTCCGCCCAACCGCTTTCAAAGTAAGCGAGGCGGAAAAAATGAAGAGACTTCGAGTATTGATACTTTCTCACCCAGATATATAGGCTCCAGTTAATTTTCTTTTTTTTTTAATACTTCTTTTAAACACTCGCTGGTTGCTTTGACGAAATGGATTTGGATGAAATACACAAGTCAGTGGGGAAAATATCGATCCATGCAGTTTCGTGAAAATAGAGCCCGTGAGAGAATAAATTTGCAGCTTCCGAGTCGAGGTGTTTTTTGTTGTCTTACCCTGTTGCTTCAACTTTATCTTCTCGGACATTTACAGACCTCGCAACTCGGCGAAGGGGTCAAGTGTGGTCGGTTAAGTTCCTTAGAGCGCCGAGAAGAATTTGACGCTTTTCAATTGCACGAGAATCTTCCCGAGATGGCCATCCCTTCACCTCAAATTTCATTTCCATTCTTCCTTCAGAATCCCTCTGAGTTTCATACGATACGATACGATTGGCCTCCAGACACGAGAGGATCAAGATCAAGGTCCTTGAATGCGACCTCACGCTGGGACCCCGCCTAACCCCCCCCCCCCCTCCCCCGTTTCCTCTCATAACCTCATCTAAAACCCCAGTTACCACTAATCTCTGTATGTATATTATTTGCACTCTACAAAAGCTTTTGAAAAAACTGATGCGTCGAAAAATGATGTCGAAAGCTGGATGAACAGTCCCGCGGACGAGTCATTTTTGTCATTTCTTGCTGTGCCCTTGTGAGATTAATTCCGAAACGAATCGAGGATGGTTAAGAGAGAATCGTAGAACATTGACGATTTCCTCTTATGTGAGGCTATATGGATGAGAGGCATCAAGACTTTTGACGACAAGAGAGGACTTCGAAAAAAAAAGTTTCCCGTTGCAGCACAAGAAACGGCAAAGCCTCTGTCGTATGTACCAGTATACGAAGACTTGGAGGATTACCCAAAAGCTTGGAAAGCTTCGAGAGACATTATACAGGGTGGCGCACTTAAAAGTGGCCCGTATCACTCACCTATAGGAGATGCTGGAAGTGCCCTCCCCCCACATCCAGACATTGCTGAGCAATTTCAGGCAGTTCATTGCCACCGACTTGATTTCCTTCTCTTGAATGGCTGCAATTTCTGCTTGGATGTTTGCTTCCAACTCGACATGTGTGTGAGGGTTGTGACTTAATAATTGACTGCACGGGTACGGGCTACTTTTAAGTGCGCCACCCTGTACTAGTGCAGAACCAAATCTGAACCACCAATTGAGCCATCTCTGCATTTTGAAGCACCTTTGCAAATGTGCCGTTTCCGGAAATTAGTCCCCTCGTTAGATAACTGAAGGAAGCGTTTGAAATGTGTCGTCAGTCGGTCCATTTCCGTATTGGTGGATATTTCATGAAACCAGATCAACCAAGGTTGAAATGAGTACGGGGATGGAACGGATGAGGGGGGGGGGAGAAGCTCGAGTGTTTCAAGCATACTCAGATATTTGTAGCGTGGCCGATAGATGACTTATTCGCTCGCCTTTTCAGGAGTGCAGACCGATCGGTCCGAAATCCCTGGAGCTCTTTTCGCTTTCCATTTGGTCATTCTATCAATAGTTAAATGCTGAAGAAAAGGAATTATGTATCTGCGGCCCAGCGCATGATGAAGTGCAACCTTCCTCCAATTTTTCTTTTTCTTTTGTAATGCAGTTGATTGCTTTTCATCACGCGTTCCGTTCAGATCGTATTCACCGTGCAAACCATCAGAAGACAATTATTCAAGCATCACCACCGACAGTTAAACATGCCTTGATTGTTGCGCGTTCACGGCGGCCCGAGGAATTGCTTCCACATCTCCCAAAGCTGCCCTTAGCTCTGTCAGGGTAACGCTTAGGTGTCCCTCTCCTTCCCTGGAATATAGGCAACGCACAAAGTAGCATTTTATCCTGCTTCGAATGTTCTTCAGTGACGGATTGCAGAACATTTTTTGCATATGGTCATGCGGCACTGGTTCCATAAATTTAGATGAAGTAATTTCAAGGAACGAAGGAGTCAAACTCCTTCAGACGAGATTCGGGCAACGTAAGCCTATTATGAGTTCTGTAAGGAATGAATACTTGAGTATGTTCTGGTTCTCATTTCCCTCGACCTAATCGTGAACGGAATGGGCACGACGTTACATGTGAAGTTCGAAATGTGACAATATTTAAAATAAAATGTTGCGACGAAGCTCCAGCCAGTGTGCTGCAGATCTCACTTGCAAATATTTTTTCCAACTTAACCTTTTATTAATATATTTTTGAGGTCGCGTGTAAAGTTTTTTTCGCCTCGGAGATAGGACTTCTACTGGAAAAGGGCATGTGAGCAATTCGATTACATTCATGTCCTCTTGAAGAGTTCAGAACAGAATAAAAATCTTCCAACAATGCGGACACGGATAGTAAGCGACATCTATCTATGAAAACGGTACTGTAGTGATCAAGACATTTCCGAAGAGGACAGGGCAATTGAAAATCTCGCATGGCCGCTTCCTAGTCTACGTTGTCGTTCATTCGCGCTTGCAGATGAGGCCCGCATGGGAATGACGTGTCGCATCATTAGTGCTTTATCCATTGGAAGCATTACAGGTGTTGAGGTGTGCAGAGGGTTCACTTGAATGTTATGGCATCAGTAGCTCAAGCTCGCTGCATTATCCGCTGTTGGAGGATCAGATCTTTCGTGACGAAGCCTCCATGTCATGGAAGAGCGATCAGCCGTATCAGCGAGATTCGGAAGACGGGAGTCAGGAGAGCGTTCTCATCAAGTACGACTTCTACTTGCCAGCTCATTTATTCTGAATATGGGGATCCTGTAAAGGTTGTACGGAAGGAAGCCATCTCCTTACCAACAGAACCACAATCTCATGAAGTGATCGTGGAGATGCTGGCATCTCCTGTCAATCCTGCAGATATCAATACCATTCAAGGTGTGTATGCCATAAAACCATCACTTCCGAGTATACCAGGAAATGAAGGAGTTGGGAAAATTTCCCAAGTTGGCTCTGATGTTATGAACTTGAAAGTAGGAGATTGGGTCTTGCCTAAAAAAGATACATGGGGGACATGGAGAAGCCATGCTGTCTGCAACTCAGAAGATTTATTAAGAATACCGAATGACATATCTGCTATTAGTGCTGCAACAATAGCTGTGAACCCTTGTACAGCTTATAGACTTTTACATGACTTTGTGAATGTTCAACCAGGGGACTCCATCATACAGAATGGAGCCAACAGCAGTGTTGGGCAAGCTGTCATTCAAGTAGCACATCACCTTGGTTTGAAAACTATCAATATTGTGAGAGATCGACCTGGCATAAAATCTTTGAAGGATCAACTGTATGAATTAGGTGCTGATCATGTGGTTACAGAAGAGGAACTTAAAAGTTTTGATGTAAAAAAGAATGGGTTGAAGCTGCCATTATTGGGCTTCAATTGTGTTGCTGGAAAGAGTGGCTCTGACATGCTGCATAAAATGGATCACAGTCCAACTCTAGTCATATATGGAGGTATGAGCAGACAGCCCCTTCTTGTCCCTGTGTCAGCCCTTATATTTAAGAAAGCCCATATCCTTGGCTTTTGGATGACTAAATGGAATCGCATTAATAGTGATAGCAAAGAGAGACTGGACATGCTGGAGCATCTTGTGGACATGGTGCGTAAAGGTAGCCTGGTTCCTCCAGCCCATGAATTGGTTCACATTGATATGTACCAAGCTGCCTTAAAAAATGCAATGCCATCTGGAGGCATGAGTGGTCTGAAGCAAATCCTTGTGTTCAATCACAGTTTTACATAAGTCTCATTATATTGCATCTTCTCCAGATGTTGGTGTTTGTTTTGAAGGCAATGTAAATATATATCAGTCAGTTTCTCAGCTTATGTATTGGTACCAGTGGTATATTTCCTCCATAGACTACAAAGACTGGAAAGGAATTCTTTATTCCATAAGGGAAGAATGTTGCCATGGGAACAGTGCCTCTGCCCTGTACCAGCTCCACTTATATTATGGGGCTCAAGGCTTAACCTCCCAAAGGATGGGTGCTTGACTGTATTGTTGGTCTTTTACTCGAAATAACAGTAAATACCTGAATTAGTAAGTTTGCTCTACTAATTGTGTTCACCTTATATTATGTATATATAGAGTTGTTATGAAGTCACCCTCCAAGTTTGTTTGACCATACATCTTGACAGGACTGTTGAATGCAGCTAATATTTGATAGAGGTTTGTTGGCCTGAAATCTTTTTTCACTGTGCCTGCCAAATGGCAGTACATGTTGATGGGGGTGCTTTGGTCACATGCAAAGGTAAGCAGTGAAGAGTATGTATGGCATTCACATCATCCAGCAAGATGCTGGAGCTCTCAGTTCAGCATTGTGTTGAATTGATTGGATGTTAATAACCAAAGTGAAAACTATCACCAGACAGAACACAAATTTTTAAGGTACCATGCTATTTACAGGCAGTACAGGAAAATTTTACTTGATGTGAAGAAACTGGCAATGTGGGAGATTGCACATGATGGTCAGCTATCAACTTTGGTTGTGGTAGTTGCCAAGGCATGCCATGCTCACCAAGAATTGGTAAGTACATCTGCTCATGGAATGTTCAGCACAACACATTGCCAGTTGTTTGGAAATGCCCATTCCAGTTTCATTCATGACAGTTTTCTCTCTCCTTTGCGACTATCCATATCATTTGCAGCACATTTAACAGCCATTGACAAGATATAAGGAGCCAGGGTTCATGTTGACTTGTTATGGTGAGCGACTGATTCATATTTGCCAAACATCTAAGTCTGTGGGGCTAATTGACAACCACCTGAACATGTTCCCACTGAGCTGAAGCTAGATGCCAGGACTCAAGATTTAAAAAAGCTAGTGTGAACCCTGGGAGCAATGCCTTACATTCACCCTCAAATTCCTATCTCACACTTAAGACAATTCTGATTTATTGTGGCATATTTTGTGGACAGGTGAGGCCCACTTTCATCTATCCAAGGCCACTAATGGACAGGAGGCTATTGTTTGGTGAGAACAACATGGTAGATATGCCCTTGCACAACTCCAAAGTTACTGTTTGATGTGGCATTGCATCTGACTTCTTTGTCAGACTATTCTTATTTGAAGAACCAATACCATAGGGACTAAGAGCTGAACAAGCTCCTGACACCATTACATGCTGGAGGAAGTGGTTCTGCCACAGCTGCAGCATTGAGGATGACCAGGAGATGTTATCTTCCAACAGGATGGTACATTGCCTGTATCATCAGAGATGTGTGATTGCTATTGCATTGTTTGTTCAGTGATCAGCTGCCACTGGTAAATCACAGCCGCTTGCACATGTCCTTGACAATCACCAGGTCTGTTACGCTTGGAATTCTGGTTGTGGGTTTCAATACACCTTCCTGGAAGGAAGGGTGTATTGAACATCACCTTTCAATTAGCTTGCCCTGAAGGAGGCCATAAGGCATGAGATTACTTCCAATCCAGGGATTCATGCAACATTCCCCCTATTTGCACACAGGTTGCTTGCAGATGTAGAAATGTATGGCAATCAGTTTGAACTTGTGCTGCCTTGATGGACATTGAACACAATCATTTCCTATTATTGTATCATTCGTACCACTTCAAGGTTTACCTTTGCGTTTGCGACCACAGCACCCCTATTGACACGTTCTGCCATATGGCTGGCTTAGTAAAAAAAATTACCTTTTAGGCCAATGAACCTCCCTGTCAAATACCAGCTGAATCCAACAATCCCTAAGAAGTTATGGCAAAAACATGTTGGGTGTTGACTTCCTAACAATCAGGTATATTTTTGTAGTTTTGCCAAAACATCAAAATACCTTCCTTATCCAATTGGAATGTGTCCCAAGTCAAGATAATTTCACTAGGTATGCTATTCTTTCAACATGTATTTTGTGATGGAAATTTACCAGTGAGAAACTTCCTTGGCAAAAATTATTTTATGCTGTTTTTGGAGTTTTTTAATGCTAACTTTTATAAATGAGCTCTTTTTTAAAATTACTTCTCTTAGGAGATCATTACTAATTTAACACGTTGACGACCAGCCTATTTTTGCTTGTCCGCCGTGTGGGACCATGCGAATTTTTTTTGTCAAAAAATGCGTCCTGCCATCAGGACNACCAGCCTATTTTTGCTTGTCCGCCGTGTGGGACCATGCGAATTTTTTTTGTCAAAAAATGCGTCCTGCCATCAGGACGCATGGTCCCAGAAAACATTTTTTTTTGCCGAGTTCTTTTAAAATGTTGAATTTTTTGGAATTTTTATCAGTAATTATGAAATCATAATATTCTGGAACATTCGCAACAGTTCCAGAGGGTATTCATTGAAAAAAAATCTGCATCCTGGCATCAGGACTCATTGTCGCCAACGTGTTAAGATACATGTAACAAGTAAGATCACTTTCATGGCAAAACAATAAGTCTGGCTTAACACATTGAGTCCAGAGCACATGAAACTAGACTATGTCAAAACATAAAATTATGGTTCTGGAGTTCATTGTGTTAAGTTCAGTGTAGACTCTTAACTGGGATATGTTAATCAGTTCATTTCATCTGTACTAGTCATCACATCTCATCTGGAGGTGGCCATATTGATGAGTATGGTATGCTGTAGTGGTTCTTTAAATCATTTAATTTGTCTTTTGCCCTCTATAATGAATTTATCATGGTATTTATGCAGGGAATAAAATGAGAGCTATGAAGCATTCCAGTGCATTTGGTATCCTGTTGGTTGGATTATATTTTCTGGAAGTTAGCTGTCATCAAAATCCAAGACTCCCACCTGGTGTTGCTCCACAGCATTATGAGCATGGTGGGCCTCCTCCACATCAAAGTATGACACCTCCACCCATACAGGGCCAACCACCTCCACCCATACAGGGCCAACCACCTCCACCTCCTCCACCTCAGCCCCGAGGAGGAGTTCCTGGTGGTCATGCTCACGATCATGGACATGGTGGCAGACCTCTTGACAGGGACCATATTGCTCAGGAACGAGAGTGAGGCCTTAATCTCTCTATTGATGTCATGAATTAAAATTTTTTCTATGTGTACATTTGTTTTGATCTTACTCAGCCACATCCAACACCACATGGACATGCCAGTGGACACTTCAAAGATGACTGAGCAGGAACTCCAATTTCATTACTTCAAAATGCATGATGCTGACAATAATAATAGGCTAGATGGATGTGAGCTGGTCAAATCACTTGTGCATTGGCATGGTAAGTTTTGTACTTAGTCTTCTTATTTATGTATTTTTGGAATGTGCTGATTTAAGCCCTCCATGTGAGTTGGATGTCTTCTGTTGAGAGCATATTTAATTTGGCAGAATGTGCTGTTGATCTTTTCAGATCCTCGTAACCATGATCCAAACTCTGGCATGCCAATGCCTGAACCAAAAATCTTTTCTGATGAGGAACTGGCCAACATGATTGATCCAATTCTCAAGAGTGATGACCATAATAGGGATGGATTCATTGACTATCCTGAGTTCATTCGAGCTCAACAAGCTGCTGCTGCTCAAGCCAGGACTTGAATGAACTTGTTATGCTTCCTTTTTAAAGTTGGTGCAATCTCATTGTCAGGTTTTCTTTCCAGTACATGTTGAAGATGTGAGCTGACATGATTCCAATATGATCAGGGATTGCACTGGATATCAACTTGCTAGTCATGGGTAAAGAGAACAAGTTTTTTCTATCTTCTGAAAAGTATTCTCAATCTTCAAGGAATTCATTCCATTGCCCCAATTCCCCTTGAAAGTTTTCCCTTGAAGTGAATTTTCCCATGATCAAGTTTTGGAATTTTCCCATTGTTTTTTTTGCCATATGTGGTGGATTTTTTTTATTGTTATGCATGCCTCCATTGGGATAAGGAAGGAATTAAATAATATTTTAGCATTGAAGAGTATTCCAGTTTTATTGCATTATTTTTGAACAGAGAAACAATAAAGCTACTCTGACTTGTACAGTTAAAAGAACAACTTAGCTTAGTGTCCACTGGCTTTGCATTAGCGAAAAAAGTCTCCACAGACGTGGAGAAGGAACAGCAAAGAAAAAATTTGACATCTTTAGCAACTCTGAGAGAGAGTCTACATTTTTTGAGGTGTTAAAGTACTTCACCCACTTTTGGTGCGCTGGCAGAAAGTTGAAATATTTTAGAGTCTTGGGATGAGAAGTTCATCTTTCACCTGGAGTATCGTTCAAACTTAACTGTGGCTGTTCTACCCGGTTCCCAAAGCATTAGGAGGTAGGATTTAATCAAAATTTTGGTTCCAACAGGATGGGGCAACTGCCCGTATTGCCCGCGCACTAAAGGAGTTGAAAATTAAAAAAAGTTGTTTCTGAACCATCTCGATTCAGTACTTGGAGATTTTTAATGCCCGGCCAGAGGCGTGACTCTACAGCCCCCAAATTTTTTTTCAATGGGGTACTTTAAAGTCATGCATTTACGAAAACAGACCAGGGTCCTGTAAAGAATTAAGCCGAAGCATCGAACTTGAAATAGCCAAAATTACCATATACACGATTCACAAGGTGATGGGGAACACAGTGACACGTGCGTGCTATTACATACCAGAATGAGGCGCACAATTACACTGCATTATTTTTAATAGTTGAACAATTTATTAGCCGGATGTAAATATTGCCTCCTTAAAACTCATCAGTATGTAGTATACTATGAAGTATACTTGAAATGGCTGATGATCGACATCGATGAAGTTGCGGAAATTTGAGATGTGAAACCTGCTGACTCGCCACGAAATGCGATGACTAGATGGTGACCATGAAGTCTCGAAGAGAGACTCCAAATGGATGGAATAGGAAGCAGGAAACGTTTCGATGCATCGCTACCACTATCGATGGTTGAAGATATCGATAGTTTTTTTCGATCATCGCGATGTATCGGCAAAAGATTTTAAAGGGGAAATGCCCCATTGGATCGAGGCGAGCACAGTACAATATAGTCCGTCCAGGTGGGGAAAGGAAGAAGCTGCGTGACCCACAAGGGCTTGCAATGTCTAATCGCAATTAAATTCTGGAAATGCTGGGACTGACTACATGAAATACGGGAAGGGGAAAAAAACCATCTTGGATCGGAGACAGGAAGTGGGAAAGGAAGGAGGAAGACCGAGAATATTTTTTTCTCTTCTGTTTCTGTCTTCGCTCGATCTCATCAGAAAAGATTGAATCCTCCGGCGCCCCCCCCCCCCCCCCCGATGCATCGATACACTATCGATTTTTCAGGTCGATACCATCGATGTTTTGAAAACTGCTGTCGTGACAACCCAATTTCCATGTAAAAGTCATACAAACGTGATTTTTCACTTCCCTACAGGCAAAGAAGTCCTGTCTCGATCTGATCCGCTACAGCAGTTTACGCAGCTTGAGTTCATTACCTCTCGTTCTCTTGCTGCCATCAAACTGGAAGAACCTACCACGCTCAAAATGATGTATACCTTTAATGATCTTGAAAGCCTGGGTGAGATCGCCCTTCCTTAACTTTCTCTCAAGTGAGTACAGTCCCAACACTTCTAAACGCTTCTCGCACGGAAGTCCCCAGATCTCCTTTATCATTCTTGTCACCCTCCTCTGTACCCCCTTGAGTGCCAACAATTCACCCCTGTTTGTAGGCCTCCAAAACTGGACGCAATTTTTGTCGCCACTGGTCAAAATTACTATACATCACTTCCCACTCCCTGGTTAGCATTCCGAGGTCACCATTTCATTGAGGTATAAAAAAAAAACCACCTCAGCTTTTGCTGGGGGTTTCCCCTCTTTATTTTTTTGTTCTTCCAAATCTCAGATTAGATTGTTTTAATAACTATAAATTTGAATTGTGATCAAAGTATAATCACAAAAAAATGGAATAATGAAAATAGTATATAAAAGAAGTAACAAATAAAAAAAGTCAAATTCAAGAATCCAACTTCTGGGGGAAAAGCTTACAAAATACATGAGAAATTTGAAAATGGGGCAGGGTAAACATAAAAGATAGGCACTGATGCCATTGAAGTCCTACCAGAAGTGCACAAATAGCTCAGTGTCATGTTTAAAAAGCCTGGATGTATGAAATGGCAGAAGATTGTTTCAGTATTTTATTGATCGTATGAGTGCTTTCTTGAGATGTGCCTGTCACACACTGACTTAGATTGTGTTCGAAGGCTGCAAAGTTGTGAATTAACTTGTCAATAGATGTCGCCATTGTTTCTTAAGTCGCCGCATGAAGATATTTCAGTGTATCGGAAGTCGCCACCCCGTGATTGCTGTAACCCGTTCAACATCCAACTTCATCGTTCCTGACTTGGCTAGAGAGATAATTCAAGACAAAGAAGGACTAATACCAGGAAAAAGCACCCTGGTCTTGGTCGAGCGTTCGTAGCGTGAGGACGTGTTGGAGGATACTCTTGAGGCTCTGTCAGCTAAGTCGTGAGTTAGTTGTTGTCTGGACACTTTATAGCAGTATTCATAAGTTTTCTGATAGCTACCTCCAACTTCACATTAGATCAGTATCAATCAGCTTAATTACTTTAATTATTAGCGCATTACTGGTAGTATTCCTTTTACTACAAGGACTATGACAGTAGAGTCTTACCGGTTTGTTATGCATGCCTCCATTGGGATAAGGAAGGAATTAAATAATATTTTAGCATTGAAGAGTATTCCAGTTTTATTGCATTATTTTTGAACAGAGAAACAATAAAGCTACTCTGACTTGTACAGTTAGTTTAGGGTGTTTTATGGACAGCTGTAATATCTGTTTGGAAAATTTGCTATTGGAATTTCAGGGATACTGGCTTCATTTATGTGGAAAAAAATATGTGGATTTTCTTATGCTGGAGTGGTTCTGCAACAAGCGAATACCTAACCATAATCACAATCTACCTTAAGCTGAAATGCTTCTATTTCTTACTAAATATGAACTTGAAAAATGTGAATTACACTCAGTTTGGTTCTGATTGTACCTGATTTGTTAGGTTTCAATGTAACACCAACGAGAGCATATCTGATTGTAATTGATGTGATAAGCTTGACTGAGCTATTCATTGCTTCAACAAGCTCAACATTAGCTGCCTTTTTTTTTTCTTTAACTTCTTCAGACCCTGTGGCATGTACACATACCAAACATTAACACGTTGAAATCCCTGCTGAAATCGCATCTGTGTCATGGATCGCACTGTAAGCCATAGAAGGAAATCAAAGTTAAAAAAAAAAAATGCATGCGCCTCATTGGACTCAGTTTGCAACACAGGAGAGGCTTGCGAACTTGGCGCTTCTTTGAATATGACCGCCCGCGTAGTACCTGTGTATTTCCGAAATACTATCCAGCTTAATTGCTACTATTGTTGGTGTAATGTCAGTGACGAGGGCCTAGAAACATTTTCGAATACGAGCCTTGGTGATTGGCAGGGCCGGCCTTAGGCATGTGCCACATGTGCTCCGCCACAGGGCGCAAATTCACCCTGGTCGTCTAAAAGTGACTAAATGCATGAAGCAATAATGGATGCTACTCGGCTTTACTTCTGAAAATGGAAATGCCGTCCGTTTCGGCGACATTTTGGACGCTAGGGCTAGACCCTTCTCCCTTCCGGGGGGGGGGGGGGGGGGGGGGGGGGGGGTTTTTTTNNNGGGGGAGGGGGGGGTGGGGGGGGGGGGGGGGGGGGGGGGGGGGGGGGGGGGGGGGCGTTGAGAGTCTTTCTTCGCAGGACGCCAAAATAGCTGGGGCCGGTCCCGATGATTGGCTT
The DNA here is from genome assembly GCA_905338385.1 of Darwinula stevensoni. Lineage (NCBI taxonomy): Eukaryota > Metazoa > Arthropoda > Ostracoda > Podocopida > Darwinulidae > Darwinula > Darwinula stevensoni. The sequence goes on along the minus strand of CAJPEV010002922.1, from coordinate 990 downwards.
CCATAAGTTTCTTTTACGGTAAAAAATAATGCATGTCGTCAATGGCGCACCTTTATGGAGGAAAATCCGGTGGTATGTACACATCCCGTTCTATTCCTCCAATACCAAGAAAGATGAAAATATTGGGTTTCTTGCTTTGACCATCGGAGGTGGAACTTAGGCAACGAGCCAAAGGATTTCAAATTTTGCATGCAACTTTGCCATCGGGTCTGAAGAGGTTAAGAGTGCTGATATTTTTTCAGTATCTATGAAGGATTTTTCAGGGAGTCTTAGAATTTTAAATTGTCAAATGTAGAGTACATAGGAATTATTTTTGGGATTTCTCAAATATGAAATATATTTTGTATAAAAAAAAAACATTTGCATCATACATCTGTCAAATAGGCAACAATTAAGTTACTTGCATGAGATCTTGAGCTCTGAAGCATCCAAAGATTAAAAGCATGATTAAAGATTTAAAAAAGCATTCCATGTAAGGTTACCATATCTTGGAGAGCCAAAAGGACACCTTCATTTATCCAGGGAATATTTATTTTTATTGGATAATCAAGGTTCCCTGTTCCGTGGCTAAAATGAGCAAGACAAGAGAAATTCATCGGCATGTTTTTTCTAAGTTATTAAAAATACAATCAAATGCATTTCATAATGATTTTTCGGCGACCTTGCATACATTTCGGTTGAACACATTTTTCGATGTTGATTCAGCAAGCAACCATGAAAATCTTTTTACAAGACATGTACTTTTACAAGTCATACTACACAAGAAGGATCCCTTTCACAGACTCAGCAACTAAGTTGTTCTTTTCCTGTGTCCACTGGCTTTGCATTAGCGAAAAAAGTCTCCACAGACGTGGAGAAGGAATAGCAAAGAAAAAATTTGACATCTTTAGCAACTCTGAGAGAGAGTCTACATTTTTTGAGGTGTTAAAGTACTTCACCCACTTTTGGTGCGCTGGCAGAAAGTTGAAATATTTTAGAGTCTTGGGATGA
>CAJPEV010002921.1:0-37107 GCA_905338385.1 Darwinula stevensoni | reverse complement strand
AAGAGGGAGGGGACGAAAAGGGTGGGGGGGGGGAGAAGAGATGTTGCCGGCTTTAACCACTGGTCGCTTCATCACGGATCCTTTCTTTCTCTTCTCCGGGTCGAGAACTGTTATTGAACCTGAATTTCTTCGCTCGAAAAAAAAAGTTTCTCGCAGCTTCCTCAGAGGCATGATTAACTCACGCACGCACACGAAAAAGGAGCAGAAACCGGCATCCGACGTGGCCACGCGAGTCCTTCGATTTCTGGTATCGATACGCACTAACGCGTTTCTAAGATTTCACGGCTGTCTTGTCACGGGAAATTCCCAAGCGGGGAACGGATTTCTATGCAATTATGCGATTTATTTCCCCGCAGCGGCATCAGCCACGCGATTTATACATCACATGCTATTCATTTATCAGCGTCAAGAAACGCCTGAAATGCGTACTTCGGCGTTCGTCCCGTCCTGCACGCGCATTTCACTTTTCTGTAGCACCGAAAACGTCCTCAAGTTCCGAAGGACCTAGGAAAGGCCACTCCCGATTGTGCATACTTTTATGAAATCTTCCTTGTCCTGGGTGTACGCCGGATTTGCATAATACGTTTTGCATAATTGATTTTTCATACGTGAATCTGCATGATAGAATTTTGCATAATTTATGTACTAATTGAAATCATAATCGATAACAACGACTGTATAAATTTGAATTTTTTTTTAGAATTATGATTTTGGGGTAATTGTTAATTGGCTAATTACTTACACGTTGAAGGGTCGAAAGGAAGTCCGCCTTAAAGAAAAAATCGAGGAGAGGCCGATGTGCGTGGACCTCTTTATCGCTCGTGACTGGGCTGTTCTTTTGTGGAATGGAAGAGTCGTCTATATGCATGGAACCTTTATTTTCGAAGGACAATAATACTTGCATGCTGGCGCGCTCACAAAAAGTTTCCGGGACCTTTTTCACGCTTGTGAGCGGAGCGACATTCCTTCGTCGATTTTTTTTTTTTTTGCAGGGATAATGCGAAAATTGGGGATCGTGTGGGTGTGGGGAGCGGGGTTAACCCGACGGTTAACTGGACGGTTAAGGCCCACTGACCCACTGGAGGTTTTGTGCCTTTAATGAGACTAATTAGGGAGGACAGTGGCATCCCTTAAAAGGGCTGCCGAGTTTGGCAATCGGTTGGCGTTTTCCTTCGTGCGAGAGGGAAATGTGAGAATGAGTTAATTATGACTTAATTTGCACTTTTGAAAATTATGGGGGAAGCCTGCAAAAAGTTTTGCAGTAGTTCGGACCGTCACGGAAGCTCACCGTTGGCGAAACTGCTGGAAATGTTTGAGGCGCATTTCCGAGCTCTTCTTTAGGCGTTTCATTTGAATTAATGAGCATTGATATTAATGAGCGTGCATGTTAATGAGCATTGCAGAGGCTTCCCGGCGAATCCAGACCAGCAGCCCGACTCGAAAGGGAGAAAAGTTGGTCTGCGGCGAAAGGAAACGCGGACCGGTTTCGTTCGATGGAGGAATTTACTAGAAATTTTTTCGAAAATGACAGCTGCTCGAATCGAACGCATGGTGGCTTAAGACCGGTTCGGAAGCTTAAGATCCTCGGCTTAAGACCGGTTCAGAGGCGAATTTTGCAGTGTCGTCGATTCGTCAATCGGTTAAAGCCAAAACCGACCGCGATTCGCGGTATAATCGGCTCCTCGCGACACCCCGCGACGGCATTTGAGGCACTCAGACGATTCGCATCGTCACGATATTTGCATATTTGTAATTTGCATCTCTTTCCCCACTTTCATCGAGAGGGAAAGCCGGACGGGGAGATCATCATCCTGTTCGCTGTGTCCCGGTTAGATGGAATAGATTTCACCGGCACTGACACACGGCTGGCACCGGCACATGACTGGCACCGACATCTGGCTGGCACCGGCACACGGCTGGCATCGCGATCCGGCTGACATCCAAGGGGAGACGGATCAGGGAAGCGGTTTAATTTTGAATCCCCGGTTTAATACTAAATCCCCATCCGGGCGGAATCGAAATCCTCCTCGCGGAAAATAATCAGGCGAAGACGGACGAGCTCTCGGCGCCCGTCGACCGGATCCCGAACAACGGCGACGCGCTCCGAGCGTCACGAACGGACCGGCCGAGGACAGGCGATTGCATCTCGCCTCTCATCCGGACCGTGAAACTCCTGCTGCGCGGCGTTTTTATATCTTTCGTGGCTCACGACACGGTTTCATCACCCGTGTTATTTCCTCGTGGACGCTTTTTCTTCGCGGATAAATCTCTTCCGCATTTTCCAAGTTTAAAAATTTACGCGAAGTTCAATTCGACGCGAACTCGATTCGATCGCGGAATGCTCCGTCGGCTGGCGCGTCTCCAGGGAGTTCGCGATGGAACGCCGACGGCTCGGATGTCAAAGAAGCGATGAAGATTTATCTCCCGCGCCCGTCAGAGCCGTTTTATCTCGTCCCCGCAGCATCTTCATTCGCATCTGGGATCGAGACTGCGCGACCGCAGTCGAAATCCGTCCCGAGAGACATCTAGCGGCGATCGAGGCCGTCACTTTTTACGGGAGATCGTGCGGCCGTGCCGTTTCGGTACCACGGGAAGTACTTAGTTTTCGGGCGTGATTCCGAGGGGGCAGAGGTCCTAAAGGTTTATATGCCGGTAGCCGATCCCCATTTATCTCCGACCCACGAGATTAGGAAAGGCCATAATGCGATCGCGTGACTCGGAAACGAATATGCGAGTGGGAGCACGCAAAAGGTGCTGCAGGAGCACAAGCGCAAAGCGATCGATAAAAAAAAAGTGCAGCGGTCGACATGATGCCGTGATGCGGCTGAGAAACGAGCGGGATCGACGGAGACTCGAAAGAGTTCATCGGGGATACGTAGTGGTGATTTTAACGGGCAGACGCGAAAAATCCTCCTCCGGATCCGCCCCAGGAATCCCGGAGCAAAAATCGTCCGGGCCGGAGCGACCCGGCGTCAGCCGAGCGACCTTGAACGCGACGTCGTCGACTTTCCCCCGTTCGAAAGGAGGCAGATGTTTGTGCGTCCGACCCCGATAAGTATGGAAAGGCTGCTTTTCTCCTTCCTTTCTCTCGGGGGATATCGCCTGGCGTTTTGCATTCCTGGGAACGCGATCACGTGCTCCTGCACGGGAATGATTTACCTACGCTCTATATTTCATTTATTTAATTACTCGTATGCTTCCCTCGCTCTCTTAACGAGCCCTGGGAGTCATCGAATCGATTCGGGGCAAACGAGGCACTGATTAAATTCGATGCACGAGTGGTTCGTAGCAGGGAGAAGACCGAAAACGAGTTCCAACGAATGCGAATTGCGTTTTGCCGGTGCCGAAGTCCCGAAAGTACCGAAAAAAATACTTTTTCGCGGGAAGGCAGAGCCGTGCATGGCCGATCGTTAGGGCCACGGAGCCCCATAGGGAACGGCACGCATCTCGACGCCTGTTAGGTGGGCGAAGTCTCATTAGATCGGGGGACCGGATAGGAGGTTTTTTTTTCCGGTCGATCGAGTCTCTGAATAACGGGGGATCTTCGTCGTACTTTTCCCTGTTTTCTTCTTCGGACTCGGGAGGGTGAGGGCTTTTCATACGGGGAATGACGGGGGGTATCTCGGAGGATCTTCCCCGGCGGGGCACAAAGAGAGAAATTGCGATGGGGATTCTCTTCCTTGACGTAATCTTTACGGCCCGAAATGACGCAGATACGCGGAATGGAGATGCCTGCTATTTTTGCGGTGAATCCCGAGGGATCCCAGGGCGTTCTTTCTCTTTCGCGCCTCGTTTCTTCGAAACAGAGGAGACAAGACTTAAAAGTAAATTGCGGATATCGTGACTTTCGGTCTTTCGTGTGTTCTGTCGCACATACCAGCTCCCTGAGGAGAAGCCGTGCCAAGTTCTTGCTCGCAGAACGTCTGCAACGATTATAGTATTATCCACGAGCCGAGAAAAAAAAAAGAGGAAAATTTTTGTTCAGCATTTATAGAAATTCACGTATGAGAGGGGGGGGGGGGAAGTGAATCAGAACTTGAAAAAAACGGGCTAATTTTCAGTCCTGTAGTGAAATCTTAGAATCTCGACCGGCTATAAATTTTCCCGTCCTAAGGAAAAAACCTCTCTTTTTCATTATTAAAAAAACACGCCTTTAAGAAACCCAAGAAAATTTGGAGTTTTCTATTTCTTTTCTAATTTCAGAAATAGAATAACTGCTTAAAAACATTGGGACAGAAAGAAGGCAGCAAAAATCTTCTGTACATTTCTTAGCATTTGCGAATTGCAGTTACAAACAGTAATGACCGATCTGGTCAATCTCTACTACAGTAAACACAGGTTCCCATACGAATGTTGATTAAAATGGTCCAAGGTGATTCAATACAAGAGGAGTCGATTCGGCACTCGTGGACCTTTCGCTTGATGTTATATTTGTTGCCATAACAATTATCTGGTATTAAGGTTTTTGTTTCATGTACTAACAATTTTTGTCTTCATTCCTTAATGTATTGCATAACATCATTCCTCATGGTTCAAATTCACTTTATTCCAATATTAAATTTCATTTTTGTTACTGACTAGCTGAACTTCTGCGTTTTCAAAATTCCATCCAATTTTCCTTAACAAAAGTAAAAACGTAACCAAGACTAATACTTTCCTTTTGATTTGTTTTTTTTTTTTTTACAACCTTCTTTTGAGAACACCATCGTAGGTGATACAGGAAAATCAGTGGGATAGGAAGAAAGAAATAGGAGAAAGAGAATGCCAGGTACCAGTGTGCCTGTGGGGATGATTGATGACTGGCACAAAGGGTAAATGCCATCGACCTGATCTCTGCTTCATCAACTTCTAATGTACAGGGTGGTGCAAATGTAACTTGTCCCAAATACTCGAAATACATATGTGAAATACTCGAATTAATTAATTTTGTTTGTTTGTTTACAGAGTGACATCATAATGGCTCATTGTTTGACAAAAGACCTATGAGTGTTTGTTTTGGAGCAATGGTGGAAAACGGAGTGAACATGTGCTGTTGCTGATGCTTTTAACATTCATTTCTCAAGTGTTTGGGACAAGTTACTTTTGCACCACCCAGTGCTGTAATAAAATTTGTGTGGAATCAGAGTTAAATTACATTTTGAAGTTTAAAGAATGGCTGCTTTGAAAAAAAAATCACAAAAAACAGCCTTCATATGTAGTACTGAGGCAGAAGATCCAGTAGAGGAGTCAAGAATAAGATGAAGGAAGACAGTGTAGAAAGGGGGTGGTGTCAACATCTAGTGTTAGCTAGCTAGCAAGAGATCAAAGGCTCCACCTCAGGCAGAGTGATGATGAAAACATAATTCACAAAAAAATAAGAAAATTCATAAAAACAAAAAAAAAGGAAATGCATGACCTGCCTCCCAGATGGAAGCAGAAGAGAACAGAAACTTCTTCGAAGAGACACGATGAGGTGTCTGTCTTTCTAACTGTTTCTTGAGTAACATCCCTGTGCAGGGTCTCCACCAGTTGCTTGACTGTCACCGTTCCCCACCATCCCCTTGAACATGGTCTGAAATTCAAAATTAGTATGATCATCCCTCATTGTATGAATCCCAAAATCTTTATTATAACTCCCAATTTATATTTTATTTTATTTTTCTTCAATGGTCTTCCCTCCATTCACCAGGAAGCAGGCCCTGCACATCTCAGTCATTATCTCTATTAGTTATTGTTTTTTATATCTTTATACAAGCAATACTTTAATGATACATGAACATTACCAGTTTTTCAAACTCTATGCCTATGATGCAGCCTTTGATACATTTCCAGATGCTGTCAGTTTATAGACTTTCATACCACATCCTTCCTTTCTCTTCTCTCCTGCTGCATTCTGCACCTTCTCTCAACACCCATGAAATCCAATTTCGGTTGGCATGTTCAGTTTCTTTCCATTTCTTCATGCAAAAATAACTTCATTATTATTGTATAATCTTTTTCATGCGTTTGTTTTGGTCAGCCCAGCTTCACTCTGGTATGTATAAAGTTGATGAGTACTTAGTTGGAGTAAAATGTAGCTAGAGTTTAAGGCAGTGATTCTGAGCTGCTGATTAATACATCACACTGACTCTCAGACATCTAAGCAATTGTATAAGGAATATCTTTCTCTATGAAAGGCCTCTCTAACAAAGCTACCAATCCTGCCACCAAGGTCTTTGCACTTCTGTCGGTGCAATGATCTTTGGAGGCCATGGAAGCATCCTTAATATGCCATGGTTCATTGTTGAAACAGCAACTGGTGCCCACTTTAACTTAGTTAAAAATTAGTTTTACCACTGAGGGAAACTCACTCACCTGCTGTACCTAAGACACCTAATGAGAAAGTTGACAGTCTGAAATAAATGAGTGATTACAACCACTAGTTCTGGTCATCATCAAAAGAGCGGGCCAAGAGTAGTTCAAGGGCCTTCATCAACAGCCTGTTCCCACCTGAAATCGCTCACAAGGTCCCTGTTTCACTTCAGGATTCCAAACTTAAGGCAAGTTACCTACATATATATCCAAAATGTTCATTATCACCATGTATTATGAAATTGAAAGTGGCATTACATCTTGATATAGTTCTATGATGAGTGCCAACGATGGATCAAGGATGTGGATGAGAATCCAGAGTCACTCGAGGAGATGAGACTCTTTGAAGAATCTTCCTACTTTGTCAACATGACTGAAGACATTTCCCTGAGGCTTGGACTATCCAACATCACCAGAGGTACATAGTAGTACTTTGAGAAATTTTACTAGAACACTAAAATTTCTAAGTGATGTATAAAATAAATGATAAAATGTCTTTCAGAGGACCTGGAGATCATGTATGAAAGCTGCCGCTTTGAGGTTGCATTACAACTCCCCAATGCACCCTGGTGTGCTGCCTTTTCACCTGAAGATTTTTTTGTAAGTTTTAGTGCATGATTCTCACATACAGTATTGCTTTGAGGAACAATGGTGGACACAGAAATTTTCCTGTTTCATTTCAGATACTTGAGTACTGGCAAGACCTCAAATACTACTGGCAGGATGGATATGGATATTCTGTCAACTATGAACAAGCCTGCCCTCTTCTGCAGGATCTGGTTATGCATATTAGGTAAGCCAAGTCCTGAACTTACTCACACTGAAAAGTAAGAAATATACTAATGCAAAATGTGTATTCCAGGGCAGCAGAGAAGGGGGCAGAGAAGAGGAAATTGGGGGCCTTCTATTTTGCCCATTCGGGAACCCTTGGAAAGATGCTAGCAAGACTAGGGCTCTTCCGCAGTCCTGAAACCAACATGACTGCAGAGGATTTTGAACTGAATCATGATCGGGAATGGCAGACGACAGAGATCCTTCCATTTGCTTCTAACCTGATTGTTGCCTTATACCAGTCAGTCTTAAGTTTCTGAAGACAGCTTCTGAAAGTAACAGCTTTCCATTATCAAGGCCTAACTCACTGAGTTTTTTTTTTCCCTTTTGCAGTACTCCAGAAGGCCCTCAAGTCATGACATTCGTTAACGAGCGTCTAGTCGGACTGCAAATGGTAGACTCCTTCCTGGAGGAGTTTGGACCGATTGCTGACAACTGCAGCTTCAAGGAAATCTGCAAGCTTCGGTGATGCTATGCAAGCTGGTTCTTCAATATAATATCTCACAGGCTACATACAAGAATATGAGAAATGGAATAAAATTAATCTTAATATGCCCTGAGATCCAACTCTTCCCAGTGCCACTATCACAAACTTGGAGGAATATGCTGCACAGGCATACACATTCATATCATATACATATCACAGCAATGGAAAACAAAAAATAAACTCAGGAGACAGCACCATAGGACTGTCTGTGAGATGATACAGAAGTCAGATAGTCGTCTTCTGTGTTCCGGTGAAATGAGTACCAGATTTCTTCCTTCAGTCTCAAACAGAATGCTTTTGGCTCTATCTCATCTTCTGTCTGGAAGTCAAAGTCTGCCACCTCAACTGCATACCTATAATATACCATCCTTCTTTTCCTTAAAAAGTTCATGGGAATTTCTGGAAAATGAAACAAAAGAACTCACTGGCTTCTGTGTTGGAAGTAGAAGCCAAGTCCAAAGACAATGATGGCAAGAGCAATGGTGCTACAGACAATGGGTATCACCACAGTGGACAGCTGAGGCTTCTTGTCGACTGTTTCAGACAAGATGGTACACAATTACCCATTACCTGCTCATATACACTCACACGATGAAGCAGATTTAACTGACCATCAAAGACATGAACAGCAATAGATCTGGTCTGATGATCCACATCATTGGAGATGATGATAAGAATGCTGTAGGATCCAGGATAGCGAAAGTAATGCAAAATTGGGAACTGACAGTCGGTGGTCACGCTTGGATTACCACACGTCTCTTTTCCTGGAGGGGAAAATGAAAATAGTTAATTATGGGACTAAGATTGACAGAACAATACCTGAACTCTGAGCCAGACAGGAAGCATACCTGTGACATTGTATGTCCCATTCAATGCCTGCCAGCAGTAGAATACAGGCCCACTTCCAGAACAATGGACCTGGAGCTCCAGGAGGTCTCCATGCTGAAGCCAATTGTTTCCTGTCACAGTAAGCTCTGTGATCAGACCTGCAAGTGCAGCATAACAGAAATCCCCATATAAATGCAATTCAGGACAAATGAAGGAGTTGACATGATGAGAAAAGAAGTACTGACTGGCAACCATGAAAGAAAGGGAGAAGAGGCCAATCTTGGGTGCAATAGGAAATGAGTCCTTTGGCTTTTTTGGCAGTGCTCTGACCATTGGGATGTGATCCTTCTGTTTAGACTTAATTTCTGACAGCAGTTTTATACTAGGAACAGATGTGGGTATTGATCTGACAGAGACATCAGTGACATTCAACTCTGGAGGTTTAGTAGGGGTAGTAGTAGTAGTAGGTTTAGTAGTAGTAGTAGGTGTAGTAGTAGGTGTAGTAGTAGTAGATGTAGTAGTAGTAGATGTAGTAGTAGTAGGAGTAGTAGTAGTAGGAGTAGTAGTAGTAGTAGTAGGAGTAGTAGTAGTAGGAGTAGTAGTAGTAGGAGTAGTAGTAGTAGGAGTAGTAGTAGTAGGAGTAGTAGTAGTAGGAGTAGTAGTAGTAGTAGTGGTGGTGGTGGTGGTGGTTGTAGTTGTTGTTGTGGGGGGAGTGAAGGAGAAAATGACGGCCGATGTCACAGAATGCATTCCCAACGTAAGGTTGAACATGGTATAATTAAAGCCAGGATGATACCCCATTCCACTGCCATCTATGAACCACTGACTTTCAACTTCAGTGGCTTTGTCAAGGAAATGACTCGGATCATAGAAGTCCACTGTGATGTTGGCTGGGTACTGGGATGCGACATAAACCATATTGTTTTTTGGCTGCAAGAGTGTTCCATTCTGATAGATGATCATCTTTCCATTCAGATAGGCTGAAATAAGAATGACACAAAATGTATTAGGTTCATACTTAAGGATAGGATTATACTAGGTTGTAACGAAAGTTTTTGTGCATAAATACAAAATTTATTTTAGCATCATTTTCTAAATAAAATTTTTTTGTTTATATATGTATTTGGTATCATTTTGAAGTGCGTTTTATGCTGTGTATAAATATATGTTACTCTTTTTTTTACAAATTGCTAAATTTATAAAAATTACAGCATTCAGAATGTGTGACAAAAAAATAGTGCTTCAAGGACTGTTGTGGTGTTTGTAATGCACAAAAACTTTCGTTACAACCTAGTAGAAAATACATGAACACACTTTCTAACAAGTAATCTCACAAGTAATTTTCATGCAAGCACATAGTATGTCCCAGGAAGTGTGAAAAAACTGGATCTTTCATCTGAACTTATGTGACAAGTATAATGACTTTAATTTGTTGCTTTGCTTGGCTTGGCTTCTCTACAGGATGTGGGAAGAAGAAAAAGGATACATCCCTGAAACATCCTCCAGGAAAGTTTTAAATTAGCCTTTGAGCTCACCTTGGTACTAATTGAGCACAAGGGCTGAAAGCAGTTTTAAATTATTTTATGACCATTTCAATCATAATTTCACTCATAGGGCACTTGGTCTGAAGTAGGGAATCCAGTCAGATATTGCCAACTCAATTTTTAAAATGGGAACCAATTAGTTGTATTAGTACAACTGATATTGTCATAAAAATATTGAAATTGAGGATACCATTATGGAAATTTTAATGCAAAATAACCAAAACAAGGCCAAAATTTGTTTGGTGTTGAAAAGGTTAATACTAGATTGGGTGCAGTAAGCATTGTTGACGAATTTCATTTTCACTTTCTTGGATGGGCCAAGATCACATATAAAAACCCAAAGGATTATAGTGTCTTGCTGAAATGAATAGAGCTTTTCTCACCAGGGGCTCATTTAAAAAATCAGGTCATGCATACTGACAAAAGCTAGAACTACTCTCACAGGGTCCACACTAAAGGATATCCATTTGTACAAATGGCCACTGTATCAGGACAACAACTTCAGTGTCTGGGCATCAGTAGCAGTTCCAGTTTGAGAGTCGTAACTTCAGCTGTGAAACATATGCTTTTGACTTGAGAAACCCTTAAGAGATACTCATACCTCCAGGACATTTAGTCAGGCATACCACGATCTGCACCAGTAATCTGGCAGCACTAGATCTTCAAGAGAATACAGCAAACAGGTCAGGGCTGCACATGCACATAAAAATTCCAGACCTATAGATCCTCATTAGTCTTCACACTTTTTTGTATCATTGTCCTTACATATGCCTCATGTTATATAAATGCTCAACTCAGAGGATAAATTTATCTCGTTTTACTGTTTCATTCATGGTTCCCTTCTCAGACACATCCCATCCCAAGCAGTTGAAATCTAGTGGAAATATGAGAGTTTCATACATCAATAATTATTCTTACTTGGTTCCCTTAAGTGAGGGAGCACAAAAGCATATGTGAGTGGTGGAGGCACCATGATATGAAGGGGTAACTCCTGATCACAATCATCAGGTATCACTCAAGTTGCACAGCCTCCAGTGCTGTCACCATTATGATGATTATGACCCTAATGCTATATTCATTCAATAGCTAATTGCAGGAGAGAAATATAAATTGAAACAAAGACCTTAAAACTCACAGGTGATTTCAAAATCTGTCCGATTGGATGCAATGGTTTGCATCCAACCAAGAATTCCCTTCTTCATTGCTTCAACCTTCATGTAGTACTTCCCTTCAATGAAGTAAGTAACCTCCAGGCTTGCATTGGTTTTGTTTGTATGTATCTCCCACTAAAAATGAAGGATACCATTGGGTTAGGCCTATGGAAATAAGCTTGTATTCACAAATGAGCAAATAATTCAGGATTTTGCTTACTTGGGAATTACAAAGTGCAAAGCTTATCATTTTGCACTAGATTGCAGACTAACCAGCATTAAAATTATTGATTTAAAATATGCAGTTAATGCGGAGTCCTTTTAACATTTCTTGACATATGTGCTGAGCCTTAATTTCCTTTGTCTAATTCAGAACTAGGCATTTTAATTCTGGAATAGCATTAATGGTGAATAATAACACCACTCTTCACACTGCTAGCCTATGGTAAGGTTGAAATCCTCACAAACAAGAGTCTACAGTATTCTCACAGAGCAAGGATATATGGAATGCGATAAGTCTAGAGGTGGGCATATGCAGTTTTTATAGGTTGTAGGGTTTGAGCTAATGAAGGCAGACCTTTAGCTTTTGTTGAATATAATCCACTCATTAGCTCTCAATTCACATAAATGGTAATACTAAGCTTGATTTAATAAATTTACTTTTGAATTTTTACATGTGTCTATTCCAAGTCATGATATAGCAACACTGTATCACTACCATACATAATTTGTTCCACTGCCTTCACTTCCAGAGTAAGAGTGTAATCCTAATTGAAATCACCCCATGGATAACATAATACCATCACAAAACTGGATTGAATTTGCTGTGCAGGGTTCATGTGGCAAAGGAAAAATGTTTTGCATTCTTCATGATGTGACTAATAACTCAAAAGTTATGCACATTCAAGATTAGGCTCTTGATATTGCATAGGAATCATTGTCAAGTTTGGGATTACAATCCGTACTTGAGGACCAGGATTAATTTTTAAGGGAAAACAGGGGATCATGTAAATTTACATCACCCTTAAGAAAGACTATGAAAGAATGTAATGAAATGGGATTTCAGCAAGCTTCTCTTCCCAAATGAAGGAATTTTTCACCTTCTAGGGAAAATTTTATACATTTTGAAGTTCTTTTTATTTCTGGCATTTTCCATTTCTTCCCAGTTTTTACCATTGGTGGAAAAAAAAAGGGCTCTTTGTTTGGCAAACTACCAAATCCTGAGTCTGATACTGAAGCTCCCTTCTAAACTCTACCATGTCCTTCTCTAAACCCTCTACACATGCAACTTCATCCCAAACACATAAAATCTATGACCTTCTAAAAGCTCCCATCTAAGGATCTATTCCAAGATCCCCAGGGTAACCTCAACTTTATCTAAAGGTTTTCATCAGGAAATATGCAACCCAGGTTCAGGCTTACCAATCATGATCCTAGGTCCCACATCTGGAGAGTCTTACACACTTCCCAAACACAGAGGCTTAGACTCAGAAATAATGTCTGACTTTTTTAGTTTGACCCCCATGTCATATGTCATGGGAGCCAAGCCTACCAAAACCAAGCCCTTCCATTTCAATAAATGTAGCAGGCTTATGACTGCAAGACCTCCTTCAGGAATGGTAATGATGTGGATTCCCCGTAGGAACTAGATTTGGGAACCTGAACAAGGAGCACTGCATGTTTGTCTAGAGCTCATGAATACCAGTGATTATAATAATACCATTCTATAGTCTGTTTTATTTTGTCAAAGAATTATAGTTGACTGATATGGCATAGACATTGGTGGATGAAAGATATTTCTCAGATACATGTTGCCAGTCCTTATTGCTCCTCCTTGACCTCCAGTTTGGGTCTGAAGACCTAACAACCCAGTTTGCATGCTTTGCTTATAGGTCTAGAGCAGTGGTTCTCAACCTTCCTTTTACTCCCATTGAACCTTCATGCATTTGGGGGGTGACACCTCCCAGGTTAAGAACCACTGGTCTAGAGTGTATTTTAAATGAGTTAAAACATTTTTCTTGAGGTGCAATAGTATTTGTGCTTGCTAAAGCATGAAAGCAAGTAAGGTAAGCAGAGCAAGTTAACTTGACCACTATGACCATCATTATTAGCAATACTTTTCTTTATTTGTTTAGTTGCCTTTTTGGAGGTCCTATGGAGAATGATTCATATACAAAGCTTTTGAAACAAGAAAGCAAGACTTGCATGTGAGCCTAAAATCATAGCAGGCAAAATGGTAGAACACCCACTCTGCCATCACCACACACACATACATATGCACTTGGGTTTTGCCTGTTTCTGCAAAACCAATGACCCACAGTAAACATTTTAATTGATGGATGTGTTTAAGTGAAAGAATGCACCAGGTCTGTCTTTCTCTAAGAGTAAAAAATAAAGCATGAATATAGTAAGACTGCTTCCAATATCAGTTCCATGAAGTTTCTGAATATGAGCAGCTAAGTACCAGATATTGTACACCATGTAAAAATTAAAAAAAACCACTCTCACTTCTTAGTTAGTTAGACATCTCTCAGTTCTTTGTTTGAAATTACCACACAAGGCAAGCTGGACTTCTCTGAATCATAGCCTTCACAAAAAAAAATTGCAAGCTATCCTCATGAGAAAGCATTCATTACCCAAATGCTAAAAATTGACAAATGTAAAAATCTACTAATAAACCTGAATCTACATTTATATTGGACCTACTGTTCTGTGTTTATACGAGTACTCTGGACGGCCATCCTCAAACTTGAAGAGGATTTCCTCGTCTTTATGGTTGTAATCCACCAGCCATACAGTGAATTGAATGGGTGCATCAAATACTGCTGGTCCATTGTTGGTGACCATCAGCCTTGCCCCAAGTCCTGTTGAAGTGTAGAGAAGAGAAACAGCATTGGTACAGCATTTCCAGTCCTACATTATCTAAATACATGAGCCTGAGATTGGTCAAAAGCCTAGTTTGTCTCAATAGAAAAAAGTACACTTACAGGTAAGGAGGGGAAAGTATTGCCAATAAATTGATATCTGTTTTATGAAGGTAGGCCTAAATGTGGGTATTGACAGGAAGAAGAAACTGTATAATTTCCTGAAGGTAAGTGGTATTTAACATCATAGTCACAAATCTATGCAGTAGCCCCATAAAGTAGGGGACACTTTTAAAATTCCTGTATCTTTAAAGGTGGGCAAAGATATATAATTTAAAAAAAACTGGTTGAAATAAAATCAAGAGCATCCAGAAACATAGATATCCTAAAGTGTCCGGGCAGAAGTCACTTGTATGTTAAGTCATTGTTGTTCAATAAAAATGTAGTCACTTTGATACCATCTGGTCATAGCCATTCTTAGCACAAAGTATTTCATGTGAAGGAAGATTTTCAATTACTAAACAAGGATTGAAACACATCAAAGTCTTACCTTCTGTCAAGACATTATCTACAAACCAAAGGAGAAGCAGATCGTTAGCAAGAATGTGTTACACTGTCAATTACATTAGATGAATTTTTCTAGGAAGGCTTCATCAGCATGGCCAACAGATTTTCTAACAGGGTGTTTTCAAGTGCTTGATTCTTAAGTTTATCTTAACTAATTTTTTTTTAGCCAATATTTTTTATTTATAAAAAGGAAAATGTAAAAGAGCATGTGAAAGTCATCATGTCGATTGGGCTTCGAATAAATGTAATGTGGACTGGTCGAGAGGTCAATAGGCTGGAAAGGTCACAGAAGGTCGGCATTAACGAATCATTAGCGTGAGTCAGTTAAAACTCTCAGAATATTTATGTGAATGAAAAAAGATCACATGAACTCACCGAAGTTCACCCATACGGTCAGGAGACCGACTACGCCAATTCCAGTAACAAACATTGGCATGCCATATAATGGCCCCACTTATTGGCCAACGTTAGGTGTAACGTTACGCTGGTCTGCTCTGAGAGGCTCTTACATTTCAAGAGACCAATACAGGTGCGGATTAAAAATGCCTTGTTCAAGCACAACTGGAGCTCAAATAAAATTCAGCTGCTTTAGTTTTGGCAACTTAAAAACGAAACTGAAACGAAACCTTCACGCGAAGGAAATTCCTTGCGTCTAAGGCTCAAGATCAGAGCAGGCGGCCATATTGGAATGGCGGCCCCCATCTGTGCATCTGATCCACATGACTTGTCGGATGCCAGATCTATGAGGAGGGACTCGGATGAAATGGGCGGAAGACTGTGGGCGTGAGCTCCACCAGACTTAGGAATTCATGTCTGTGTGACTTCCGGGCAAAAAGTGGCGGTATTGAATGCATAACGCCGAGTTGTTTCTTTGTGAGATCCATTTATGCCACTCGACTTCTACCCAGGTTACCCAAGAAAAGCTGCCTCACTTATATGAATAAAATCCAAGCCAGCCTAGCCTGTGGTCAATTTTATCAATGAGAGGATTTGGCTCTCTAATTAGTGTACTAGAAGGTAAGGGGTTAGTTATATTATTCCTGGACAATTTGCAATTGTTTCACAACTAAATAAAAACACTACCTTGCTGGCCGATGGCTTGTTCAGTTTTTTGGGTTTCATACTTGCGATCGTCTTAATAGGAGAGCAGTCAGGCCGTTTTTGGTTCTGAGTCAATAGGGGCTGTTTTTAAAAGGTTACAGGGTGTGGAATGGAATTTCAAATAGTACTTTAGCCTTGTGGGATAGTGAAGTGGATAGTGGGATAGTTCATCCATTATCCTAACATTTTTACTGTTCTCTACTTTTAAAGGTCTGTTTTAATCACTGGGTCTAGGCCTAATGTGTGGTTCCTGCAGTTACATCTAGCATTATTTGGTGGTGGGAATACCAGGTTAATCAACTCTAAGCCCTGGAGTGCTCAGTGGGCAGGTTCATTTAGGCTATTGAGCACACTTTCTTTGTTCCTAGAATGACTACATTTAATTATTAGTTTCATCTCAAACAGTTTAGGCCAAGGCCTCATTTCAGTTTCCTGCTCAGCTTAACTTGAAAATGCCTATTCTCCCAGCTGATCAGGCACGAAAAAGAAGCAGTCCATCCTGACCCATTTTGACAAAGGGACAGGGGCAAGCCCTTTTGTCTGCAATGCGCCTGGTATCAGTTTGAGGAGATAAAGCGTCAATGAGCAGCAGAGATTCCTTTGATTGGCTGACATGAAATCATGTCAAACCTAGGGTCGGGACATGTGAGCAATGATGCAGCTTCAAACAGCAGCATTTTAAAAAGGCAATGACTGCAGTCTTCTTAATGGATCCATTCCCCAAATCCCACTAATTTCCAGACATTAGAAAGCAATTGAGGAATACTTGCTCACTTTTGCCTGTAGCAGTTCAACTGTATTTCATTTTTTTGTTTAGGTACCCTTTTTTGGAATCATGAGGGACTACCTAGTGTTTGGACAAATCTGTTATAAAATTTACATTTTGAGTCTCTTTTTATCCATTGTCATTCTGCATAAAAGAATTACCAAAAAAATGTCATCCCAAGGATGAGTCTCAACCTAGAATTGTTGCATTGTGATACATATAGATTTTTTGTTCATCTTGGAACATGTGAAAACTTCAAGATAAATCATGGACTGCAGCTGCTGGCCCAAATACATGTCTGACAAGCACTTTTTCCTTGGTGGCATCTCAGATCTGCATCAAAAGTAACTACAATCCCTCTTGGACATTAGCATAGAATCATGAGAGGTGCCTGGAATGTCTTGGAGACTGTGGTCAAGGACATTTTTTCAAATTTTTTTTTTTTGCCACAAATTGCACATTCAGTTTTATCATTGTTCTTCCTTGTCAAGCCCTTCTTAGCTTGATTTCTTGCTTTCTTTTGGCTTTCCCATTTTTATTGTTTCGCTGGATCTAAGAAGCTCTGTATGTCACACCTCTAAATTTTTATATAACTTCATGAGGTAGATGTTCCAGGTGAAAATAATCAATGAACCCTGTAATGTCATGTCCTTCGAGGTCATGATTCCCATGAGGATTATCTCAAACTAAACATAGATATGCTATTATTTATTGTGCCTTGATTTCCCTTTCTTTCAGCTCTGGTATGAGCTACCAACCAACTTTAACATGAAGCAAGGAAGTTTGCTTTTGTGGCCTGGAGGCCATTTTTGCCCCAGGACCAAATTTAAAATTCTTGTCTCGGCTACCATGTGAATTTGAGTTGCAGTGGCTGCCGATTTCTATGTAGTTTTTCTGCCTGCCAAATCCAGTTCAATTCTGACATGCTTGAAGCACAGACCATATGGATTGGCACTATTGAGGTGAAATGACCTGTGTTCTTGTAATTGAGCCGAGTATATCTATTTATTTTCATTATTGCTCCATTTTCTCTACATAGCTGCTTGTTTTCTTATGCTTCCTTTTTTTTTTTTTTTACATAAGACTCCACCTCAAAATGTTTCGCCACGATTGTCGCCAAGGCATAAACCTCCATTGCACTACATTGTGATTCTCCCATGAAAAAAATCCAGAAATCAGAGCATAAATGGAGCAAGAGTCGGAAGCATCCGAGGAAGCACGAAGGCCTTGTGAGCAGGCTGCATTCAATCGTCGGAAGTGCCTGCGTGATCTCACTGCCATCTATCGGAATTCCATCGTTCCAACAGTTCTTCCGTCGCACTACGGCGCAGTAGGTTGGGAGACGCGGGCCCGCTCGGTTCGGCTGGAAGGCCTTCTGTTGCTCATTTAGTCTCGACGGTAACCATCTCGGGCGGTTTAATGCGGCTACACGAATCGGTGCTCGTTAGATGCGCACCAAGAATCCCCTCAGAGCCCCTCACGCCAATGAGATATAAATATGATGACACCGGATCGCAGGTGTTTTACGCAAAAGCTGAACCTCGTGATGTTGAGTTATATTCCTGCTTAGAATAACTCCGAATGATGAATGCAAAACATGCACGAAAATTAGCATTTATTTATTTCCCTTGACCTGTTCCTACCGTCCACGCCTAGACTCAAGAGAAGAGAATCCCAATCAATTGTTGCCGCAAATTTTAAACAAAGCCTCTTCCGGAGGATCCCATTCACCGACGGGGCCATTCAAGATCGCAATATAAATACACGCGAGGGTCGTAGAAGAGCTTAGTGCGTCAGCGAAAGGGAGACGGAAGAAGCGCGTCTAGGCCCACCAATATCGCGTGCCATCCCAACATCGATGAGTGCGTCGAGCGACTCGCCCCATACGGAGAAAAATACCCGGGCTATGCAGGCCACAGCTGACCAATTGACAGGGTAACCGGTCGATATAAACAGGTGGGGACTGATTCATTGTCAATAGGGTGAAACAGATTATTTTGGCCTAATTTCGCAGAACTAGCCTATTTGAGTGTATTCTGCGAAGAGCCTTAAGAGGATCTCCATGGCATCACACTCCACCGAGCTTTTTTTTTTTTGCAAGTTGAATAATATAGAGACGTAAAAGTCAAAGTTTCCAATATCCTGAAATTCACGAATCAGCGACCATTCCGCTCCCTCCTCCCTTTATGTTGCCCTCCCTGTAAAAAGCAAGTCAATATTCAAGGTTGAGCCTCAAGACAGTACCTCATGAAGGTGTAGGCAGAGAGGTGCCATTGTATTGGATGCTGCAGGTGGAAAATATTTTGTAAATCTTGATTCCTGGACAGATATAATGGGCAATAATTTATTCAGTAGACATCATACACATAGTGTCTTTAAAATATTTTCACAAAATCAGTAAAAATGGCATTTAAAACTCTTGGAAGACTTTGGACTTGATGGAACTCTCACTGAAGAAAAGAAGAATTGACAACAGGGTATTTAGAAAGAAATGGGAAATTCATAATTTAATAACCTAACAGCTGAAACCAGTGGCGTATTTTACCGGGGGGCAGAGGGGGCAGCCCTCTGCCCTGGTGCCCATGGGACAGAACTTGGCGCTCCCTTGAAGGTAATAATTTCCCCACCTGGTATCGCTCAGGTGGGGTTTGGTGCCCCCGCGCTGTTGCCCTGCTCCCCCCCCGACCCCTCAGCCAAAATACGCCACTGGCTGAAACTATCACAAAATGAAACAAGGGAACTTCATTCTAGCCAAATTTTTTCAAATGTTTGATTTCCTTTCAGATGGAAAAATATTGCATTTTGCATTAATCAGTTAAAAATGACACAAATCAATGGACCCCTTAAAATGATAAAATGTGCAGATTTTCTTGATTCATTGTAAACATTTTTATTTTAATTGAGTTCATGTTAAAAAAAAACTCTAAAATATTGTAAGAACATGCCCATGTTTGGTCCCTCTGATCCCATTTCAGGTGCTTCCTTTCCAAGTTTTCCAATCTCCTTCCTATTGAAACACAGTAACCTTGATGTTTACCATCTTTCCAGTAGTTGCAATAGTTGGAATATTTCCAATCATCTAGTACTTCCACGTGCTTTGCTTCTTGATCTATTCTTTGGATTTGCAATGATTTTGTCTAAAAGGCCCCAAGTGAGTATCAAGAATTCCCCTATTTTTTTTTGTAAATGCACAAATATCTATATTATGCCATTTCTATTGAGCTGCTATTATCACCTGATTACTGCTAGATGTAGCACAGAGGGGTTGTACTAGAAAATGCAAGTCAACTTTGACAAGATTCATACATGAAAAGTATACCTTTTGGTATTATTACTAGTTCCTGCCGAGTCCATTTTTCTGCAGACCTGCATGTGAGGCTCGTTCACAGGATCATATCAGTTTTTATGAGGCTGTTGACTAATGCTGGAAAACTCACAAGTCTGAATGTACCATAAGTACATCCTTTTATTGGTTAAGAGCGAAGTGCTATCCTTCTTGGAGGTCATGGGTCAGTCAATTTAGGTACCATTAGTATTATTTTAGTTTAATTCCTATTGCAACTGAAGTGTTGCTTCCCAAGATAGGTTAACTGTCTTACTTTTTCGGCTGAATGACAAAGGGCAATGGTTGTTATATTCGTCACTGTCAATATTATCAAAAGTTGTATATTTGTTTTTGATTCCTTTAACCTTTATTATATGGGGTTTTTAAAAACCTTCACCTTGGTCTCCTCATGGCTGGAATTCTGCCCTTTCCCCGAAGGTGATGTATATTATGAAAATATTTATATCATCACTGTTTTCCATGACAATAAAACAAAAACCACATGAAGAACAAAAGTTGCTGTATATCTCTACTAATTCTCACCTTTTCCCCACTTAAAATACAGTTTCACAATGGTTTGTGATTTTTATCTACTTTTTATGATGTTCACATTTAACATGATTTTCCCCTCAAAATAAAGATGTGACATTGTAAGTCTTTATGTAGGAACATGGATTGAATACAAGTGATGTATATCCAAGTAATCCCTCAAGTTTCTAAACACAGTAGTAGTGAGAAGCAAACTTGTCTGCAGAGCTCAGAGTATCAACAAAGTCCATTGTATAAAACAAATATTTCCCAAAAACAGAGCCTGGCACAAATGAAATGACTATATAGGGTGTTTGTATTTAAATGCAACATGGGGAATATTTTGCCACCTGTAGGTGGAGGGCATCTAATGCCATAAGGCCCACTGTGTTGCCTATCTCCAAGGAAACACATCAGTCATAGGTTTCATCCTTCCAAATATACAACCTGGTGAGCTGTATGGCACATGCTGAACTCCACAAACAGGCGGCAAAAATTTCCCTATGTTGTGTTTAAATACAAACACCCTGTATAGGAGCATGTACCAACCTCATCACATGACAATTACATCATTTAAGTTAGAAGCTCCTCTTAGGATCAGAAGGGTTCATTGATGTGACATGTGTATAGTGTTAGATATATCTAACTTTCATACGATAAAGATTAAAGGCTTCAGATTGAACATGAACCTAAAGTGAACCTGCCCTCCTGCTTGAGTGAAGTTAGAGATACTGGCGTGTAAGAGTCTTTGTGCTTAAGTCATGCCATGCCCTTCATTAGAATTGGTTTGCAGTTGGGGCTTTTGGATTTTATCTCATGTTAGTTGAAAGTTTTTCATGAATTAGGTATGGTTCAAATTTGACCTTGATTCTTTGTTAGATGCATTTTCAGGTGATGTGTGTCCTGCACTAGTGATCTGCTTCAGGAGAGCTGTCTTTGTATTTATAAGTGTCTTCAGATATAGTCCTTTTGGGCTGAGTTGCAGGAGCTGAATAGCTCAAAACATCTCTGGCATGGTGATAACAGAAGGCAATGAGAAGTTAGTTCCTGCTCAGGGTCAGAATGAATACCTGGAAGAGTGGTTCAATGATTCCAGTTCGGTCATCATCAAACTTTCTGAGACAATTTCACTCAGTGACAGTGCAGGCAATGCCACTGGTGATTTAACATCCCTCATTATTTTCTCTGCAGCATTTTCTGATATTCATTTTGATGCACACTGTTTTTTTTTCCAGATGGCTCAAAGTTTTTCCTGCCTCCACCATGCTGCATCATCACAGATCAAGGGTGGACTATATTCCTGTGTCTTTTGTTTTTCATCAGTGCTATTGTGATTGCCACTGTGAAGTACCTCCGGTATGTCT
This sequence comes from Darwinula stevensoni, assembly GCA_905338385.1. Taxonomy (NCBI): domain Eukaryota; kingdom Metazoa; phylum Arthropoda; class Ostracoda; order Podocopida; family Darwinulidae; genus Darwinula; species Darwinula stevensoni. The sequence goes on along the minus strand of CAJPEV010002921.1, from coordinate 15,421 downwards.
CACAGATATATGCTCATATATCTTAGTTGCTGACTTATTGAAGTTGAAGTAGATGCTTTGTAATATGTGCTTTTTTGCTTGAGACATTTCTTTGATTTTTTTCTTAGGAAAGTAACCAAAATGAATTGGTACCTCCAGAAACATCAGGGCACCATCAGGAGATATGCTGAAGGTGAGTCTTTCAACTTACCACTTTTCTATGCTTACCATCATTTGACATCACTATGAGATGTACATGAAGGACATTGGTACAGCCTCAAGTTGAAACACATGAGCCTCTCAGCAATTCTGCTAATTGTTTTTGGCTGAGCAAGTTCAAGATATAGAGTGCCTGCCATTCAATATCAACTTACCAGATATTAGTAACTCAATGTAATCATACTCATGAAACTGTCTGTGCCTTAAAGAGAATTCCTTCCAGACATCCCTGGAGCCATGCCTGTTGTGCCACAAATGACTGGAAGATCCAATATCATCTGCCAATGTGTTCATTAGCCAGTGCCATGGAGAGCAGTTCCAGAGTAATTGGGGCAAAACCTCTTAAAATTTTTGTCTTAAAATTCCTCAACCACATTCATTTATAGGTAAATTGGTTTATATGGTAATGCCTGAGCTCCTTTCTTTGATGCCTAGTACCTCTATGAGTGAGGCCAACCATTTCATTTGATGGCTTCTGCTCACTCCCATAGGACCTGAAATTGGAAATTGGAAACTCTTCTGTGCCACTGCCCTTGAATAAAATTTAAAACAGTGATGATGCTTATGGGCAAGATTTATTTATGCCAGCAATGCTGAATATCTTCCCCCATTTGTTTTAGTTTTGAGCAAAAGATGTGCCATTTCCCATGAAAAAAAAGGTGAAAACCTGTCCTTTTTTCCAGAAAGAGTGGCAGTCTCAGGTTCAATTAAGTTAGACAGAATTGAGATGCATATAAGGTACTTAAAGCTATGGGCAAACATTTTTTTGTAAGTAATGCAGTGTAAATTGCCTCAATCTACATCTCCTTTGGGGAAAAATAATGTTTTGGCTCCAATTTGTGTCAAAAATGTCATTGTAAAGTTTCTGGACTTTATGGCACAGAGTCTAATTGGTTGTTGATAGTTTGCTATCATCAGTAAATTTTGAACTATCCTAGATTGGAATATGACTATTTTGGTTGATTTTCAAAGCCATAAAGATTTTATTACAATGTCTCATGTAGTTGCATTTGTCATCTTCTGGTCTTTTTGACTGAGCAATGCCATGAAATTTCTGATCTGTAATATAATTTTACGTCTACAGGATGGGCCATAAAAACCTTACAGTTTTCAACTATAAACTATTCTGCACTCTCGTATATATTTTAATGTGGCTTGCAGCACTTGAAAGAGGAATGACTAAGCTTTAAAGTGATGTACTTACATTTTTAATATCTTCAACAGTTTCAAAAATTCAGAAGCTCATGTGAACAGCAAGCAAAAACCAAATTTTTTTGGATCATTGGGAATGGAAAGGTAGAGTGACTGAAGGTCACAAGTCATCTGAATCTAAGTGTGCAGCAGTGCTGTTCTTTTAGTTGAAGCATAGTGTTTCATTGAAAACTATAAGGTTTTTTTGGCCCACCCTGTAGACTTCATTGCCGCAATACCTGGAGCACCCTTTCACTCCTGCATTACCCACCCCTTTAATTAACACTTTCAACCCTGATGATTTGAGTTATGGCTATGGAATAGGACATCATATAAAGGGTATGGGGCTGAAATTATTAAGTAGTCAGTCAGCCATCTCCTTTTTGTGTCACTGAGGATGGAGCCTTATTACCGTGATTGCATTTGCTTATTTTATTTTTTAAAAGAAGATGGTTGAATACACATTTGCAAAATATGGTCATTTTTACTTGCAGCAACCACCACCATTTCCAAAAAAAAATGTCATTCCTCCTACCAGTGCAAGAGGCTCAGTAATTCGGACTTCCAAAAGGCGCACCAATTCAAGCCCGTCTGAACTCACTGGTGGAGTGCAAGTCTGCAGATCTTGCTGAATGAGCATCCAGTATATTACATAATTTTTTGTACTTTCTGCCCTCGCTCACCAAAATTTCTCATAAAACAAATCCCCTTCTGCTCAGATTGGTCCGATCGTGCTTCATTCGCTCAGCAAGTTTCAGGGATTCAGAAAAACCTTTTCAATCCTGGAAGCACTGGAAACCTCAAATGGTATATCAGTGTCCAGTTAATCAATTATGAATCAATTGATTTTCATTTTGCTTTGTGGCTAGCTATGCAGTCGACTGCCAGAGCTACAATAAAAATAAGCAAATCCCCCACGAACGTTCAGATATCTGAGGGGCTATTCGAAGGCCATTCGTGCATGAAGCACATTGAAGTCCAGGGGGAAAAGTTTACCGATTAAAAAATAATGAAAGTTGTCAAGGTGGATATATAAGTAGTTCAATGTTTTTAACGAACAGATATGGCACAAGTACCATATATACCAGTGCCATAATCTAATACATATGTAAATTGAAATCTGGGAAAAATCATATGGGAAATGGTTCTTTTGTATAGCACTATTCTATCGTATTCAATATTAATATTATTCAATATAATCAATAGCCATTGCCGCGTTATTTTTTAAAATGCAATATAATGGCATGAAAGAAAAATTCAAATACGGAATCATTTCGTACACAGCGATTGATCCTACTGGAAAACATTCTAAATAAGACAACGTTATCTAAGTTTACGATGAATCGAATCGTGAAAAGAAAGGTCGATATTTGCCGTTCAGTACTGTCCTGATGCATGAGGGTAAAATAGACAGATTTAATTGGAATAGAGTCATGATATTTTTATGAGATAAAATACGCAAAATTCAAACGTTTCCTCCATCTGTCGTGGGAAATAATACGTTTCTGGAAAAAAAATGCAGCACTCTCTATGTATTTCCATCAATAAAAAAATGCGCTTAACGCGACGATATTGCACATTGTCATGGAGCGTGCAGTTTCGTTCTCGCATGTGCAACTGCACAACTTAACGTCATGAAGAGCGCTCTTTCGTCTTTCTAGGAGCAATTCCATTTCGCTGTTTCACCTGTGACTTTTCTCAGTTTTGCAGTTCCACTCTTTTCATCTGTGCCTTACCTGCGTCATGCAATGAAAAGGTTGCGTTGCGTATTCGTCCAAAGATCAAATGTTGAACGAGTGACCGAAATTAGAAGGTTTCGAGTTGTTGTAAGGTTTTTTGTAGTTCCTTTTTCTGAACTATGCTTCTAAATTTGACAAGCTTGGGGATTGTGAATCGCGTTGACCAAATTTGGAGGTTTATCGAGAAAGGAGATATCGGGATGTCCACTTCAGGGGTCGTTTGCCAAGCTGTCCTTTCCTCATTTGAAATTCGTCCCTCACAATTTCACAGTCGCATGTGATGGTGCGCCGCTCCCCAATGTCTACTGCATATCCGCGTGGATAGCTTATGCGCTTAACCGCTTTCGTTGCTTAACCGGATCACGGCTCGATGCTCAAGTTTTCCATGATGGCTGATGGTTGCACACGGCCGATCACATTAAGCTATATGAAGAGGATTCTGTGAAGTTCGTGATCAAACTTTGTCCAGACCTACAGGTACAATACATGTCACTGACACCTTCCTTGCAGATTCCCTTCCTACTAAGACCCGGAACTTTCCAGTCACCCCTCGTATAATAAGATGTGGACATGCCATCTTTCTCAGTTATACGAACAAACAAGGTTCCTACCAATGAAGCGAGATGACGCATCAAATGGCTAGCTTTTCGTTGGTATCAGGGCGAGACTCGCTCTCTAAGTCCCCAGAACTATTCCAACGGTACCTTGTCTTTTCCCCATGGACAACGTACACCAAACATCCATCGGAATCACTGTCCACGTTTTTCATCCAAAATCAATCGATGATTTCTCCATTGATCACACCCGCAGGCACTTGTATCCAAGTTTGTTTATCACTTACAGAAATATGACGTAGACGGGAATATTACTTTGAAATTATTTTCACTACCCCTGGAAAAGCCTTTGTTCATCAATAAGGACGCTTATGAAGCCTTCGGCATACCAGTAAAATACAACCCAGTCTGCACGACAACGTTGACTCAACGTTCATAATATGTTGACGATGTTGAGAGGGTGTTGATGCTAATTATTCAATGCATAGCCTACATTACATCAACATTTTTCGGGCGAGACATCTAGCGAGACATTCGAACAAAGAAGGTTTCCCGATCCCGATGTGAGATGGCGCCAAATCGCTAACACTGGGATTTACCTCTTAAATGCAACTGGCACGCGTCCCTAGTACTTCGGAACGGTGCTTAATATTTTCTCCAAAGACAAAACTGGGGAAGGAATTCGAATTCCTGGATACATTCGATGAAAGAAGCAGCACAATCCAATGAGATCCTTGGTAATACTGGCCCGGGGAACGGAGAGAAAGAAGTTCACGTGTTGATATGACTCCATGAGAACCCCCCCCCTTCCCCCCCCCTTTTATAACTAAAAAATTTATATAATCCAGTCTCTTCGGGTCGTGAGAAAGAATGCATGGAATAATTGACAGCTGTCTCGTTTTTGACTACAGTCACTTTGTATTTCCATCTTTCCGCTATTACCGCGCATCCTCGGCAAAAAATCCATGTCGAGATGGAAGGAGGTGTTGTTATCACGCTGATGATCATGTAGTACTATCGTGTGATCGTGTATCCAAATGCGGCGTTCGAACTGCGCATGCATGTTGAGAACTTGTTGAGACTTGTCTCATTTCAACGTTGAGTGAATGCTGATTCCATGTTTTATAAATTTCTTCAACATTGACTCAACATTGCGGATGTAGAGACTTCAATGCTTTTACTGCGTTGTATCAACATTGATGTGCAGACTGGGAAGCGTACTACATTGCGCAAAATTATGAAAACGGATATTTACGGATGTACTCCTCAAGCTCAAACTCAAGATCCTCAAAAAACCGCTTCTCAAATTGTTAAACGGGTTAAACAGTCGAGAGAAACTCCTGACAATCGTGGAGAGACGTTTCAACGGGGTGTTTCCCCTGTCTCAAGGGAATGATGATAATTTGAAGGCCGACACTTCGAATGCGGAAGCTGATTAGGGAAGAGTGCCAAATGACGGATTTCATCCGTCATTTGGGGTCATCCCTCGTGGGAGGCGTATGTGGAATGCCAACTCTTTGAGTTCATCAATCTGGTGCGCTCCTCGGAATAGCCAAGTTTCTCCTGACAGCCCGTTGCACATTTTCGTAAATAATTAACTTCAGGTTGTGTATTAGACTTATCAGACAACACAAGCTGATATTCCACACTACAACATGCTTTCTGTACGTCCTAGTTTTTTAGGTATTTCTTCTTGGCGAGCTGAAAGTTTTCCCTACAAGATGGTGCGTGGTTCACAGAAAACCTTGAACAAGCGCTAATACCTTTCTTCAAGATCTTTTGTCAGTTGAGGGAGAAAAAGTCTAGGCAGAGATCTCTTCCAGTATTCTAGTCGTCTAGTTGTATAATTTATCCTAATCAGACGTGAGCGTTTCCGAGATATAATGCTAAGTTGTCTTTTTTTCACTTTTTTGGAGATGAGTGTTTTTGTAATTGTTACCATCCAACAGAAACAAAATAAGCTCAACTAGCGGTTTCATCTGCCCTACAGATATTCCACTACTACGAAATCGTGGCCCCCCTCCTAAACCGATGACCGATCCCACCCGACCGGAACATCACAAATCCACGCTCCTCGGTCTAAACTCCCTTTATTGCAAAAGAGAGCCGAGAACGAACGAGTGGGAAGAGCACAAGTCTCCGCGAATCAGCGCGGCCGCAGACTGAAGAGCTGTGTCTGGGACACGCCGCCGTCCTTCCCCGGCGGCAGCGGGGGTCCCAGGTCCGGCTCGTTCACCGACTCCAGCCGTCCCTCGCCGCCGGTGTACAGCTCGAAGATCACGATCTGCAAGGCATCATCATAGTCGCTTTTCAGCATTTCTGTCCTTTCTTTTGCCTTCAAGCACCTGAGGTTAAACTGAAACGAAAGTTTTGATTCCCTTTTCTTTTTATATTACGTCCTACTGTACATTAAAAAGTCTTTTCCACATCTTACAAGCTATTGACAACAACTTTTCTCTGCATCACCCCTAAAGATACCCCACCAACAACTCCAGGACAATAAATTTCAGAAAAATCTGAGATGCGAAAGAAATCCTTTGAGTCTGGTGCTTCACCTGATTTTCCCCAGTCCTAAGAAGGGGAGCCGGGACGTAGAGCGTCTTCTGAGGCCCCACGTTCCAATACCGACCCAGGTTGAACCCGTTGACGAAGACGACTCCCTTGATCCAGGTGTCGGTCAGCCTGAGGAATGTGTCAGCCGGTTCCCCATCGACGGTCAGTGTCCCTCTGTAGAGTCTCGGGGAGTTGGGGTCACCCGCTGGCATCTGCGACCAGAGCTCCGTGTTCTCCGTCAGTCTGGAAATTTTGTTAATATATGGATTACCATGCTTACCAAGAAGGATTAAGTTTGAGGAAGAACAGAGAGCGAAACCGAGGATGAGGCCGGAATTCGCTAGGTTTACTGGGATAACATTTTGATGAGAGACACGGTTGTCTGTATCGATTCTCAACCGATACGCTAACCTTTACCTTTCCTTCCTCATAATGAAGAGATCGGTCCCGGAACACTCACGTCTGCAGGTCTTGCTTGGTGAACTGTAGAGCGACGATCCCGTCGAGCGTGGCCTCCACCCCGTCCAGGAGGAGCGGGCCCTCGGGGAGTCCCTTCCGCTGCTCGAATTGGTGCGGCTGCCCGAAGTTGTTGCGGGCCAGGTTCTCCACCATGAGGGCCAGAGACGAGCCCGGAGAGGGGATCGTCATTTCCTTGTCCCTGTTGGCAGGAGATTTTGCGTTTAGGCGCGATCGCGATGGGTCGTACGACGCGGGGAGAAGGGCCGCGTGTTTCTAAATCTTTCATCGTCGATGGCTCGAGTCGATTTCGGGTTTCGCTTACATTTTGCATCAGCAGAAAAACGGAATTATATTCGTGCAGGAAGTCACTGGTATGATGAAAGGCTCCCACCGAACATCTCCTCAAAGAAGTGAGATCTCTTTACCTTTGCACCCAGTATCCAAAATTATCGAGATCCTCGGGCCTCTGAAGCGGCGGATTGACGACGGCACCACCGACGAGGACGTAGGCCATGTCGCGGATGTGTCCCTGGGCCTTGAGCACGGCGCCTGCATTCACGCTCCCGGCCAGCTTGTAGACGACGAAGCCGAACTGCTGGCCGACGTCGGCCTCGGCGTCCAGGGTCAGCTCCTCCATGCTCAGCCAGGGACCACCCATCTCTGGATTCTCCAAGTTCTCCTGCGAAACCCGGAAATGGCGAAGAAAATCCTCACCGGTTTCGATCAGGACGTCGAGATTTCTTACCTGGCCGATGAGGGCGACGATATCGTCGAATTCCATGTAGTGAGTGACGCTGATGGTACCGTAGGCCGCTTTGTTCGTCTCGGGCGGCCTCTGTCCCGGCTCCAGCTGGTTCAGAGGCGGGAGGCCCCCGGTCGAGCCGTCGTACTGCTCGCGGATCACCTCCACCGCGACCTCGTACTTCTCGGTGTAGTCGCCGGCCTCCGACAGCAGGGCGTCGTAGTCTGAAAGGTGGGATCGCTGGGTGAGGACAGAACACGCCGGGGTTTCGCGATACGCACGAATTACGAAATTTTCAGCGCCTCGTCCCTTATTTTCCTCAGGTTTCTACGCTGCAGCCACACCGCAGAAAAAACGCATTGCAGGGTAATTCGATGCATGGACGTGCGTTCTTTCCGACTTGCCGGACGAAATGTCAGCCGAAACGACACAACGGAGCTTTCACCGTCTGGACATCCACGAGACGTTTCCGTTCCGCCAGCTGACGTATGCGTTCGGATTCACGCCCGATTCACTCAGGGATAAGCAACCGAACGTCTTCGCGTATAAACATTTCCGCGACCGCGGTTACAGAATACTTGTACGGTTCGATTCGGTGGGAGAAGGTGCAGTCGGATGGGTAACTGCGGCTAACGATGGGTAGCGATCGCTTACCGTAGCTCGTGACGTCGGGTGCGTAGTAAGGCCAGAAGTTGAACACGTTGGCCCCGTTCATGAAGCCGAAGTTGGTTCCCCCGTGGAACATGTAGAAGTTCACCGATGCTTTCCTTTGGAGCATCTTGGTCAGTTCCGACCTCATCCCTGGAGGAGGTCGGAGGAAATGAGGATTTTGGAAGGATTTGCACATAAGGACAAACGATATAATAAAATAATGTATAGGTATTCACATTCACATTGATATATTTTTTTTAAACATGGAACAAAGGATACGGCGTACATTCGGGGTCTCGGACCTGGTGGTATTCCTCGAGCCAGTGGTCGAACCACCCCGTCCAGAATTCGGTGGCCATGAGGGGTCGGTCGGGTTGGAGTCGCAGCAGCTCGTCGAACTGCGCGTCGGAGTCGGTCTGGAAGTTGGCCGTCATCAGCACTGAAAAAATTGTAATTATTTTTGATGGGGAGATGGGGTTGGGGATGGGGGGGCCTGTCGTTTACCGCCGGGGATGGCTCCGAGGGTCCCGGTGGCGAGGGGGCTGTCGGAAGTGAAGTAGAGGACGTCGGAGCCGAATCCGCTGGATTGCAGGATCGACATGACCGTCTCGAGGTATTCCGTGTCGCGGATGCCGTCGTCGTAGCCGAAGGCGCCGTACTCGTTTTCCACCTGGACGAGTGCGAAAGGGAAATTTATGCAAAATGGTAATTAGTAATTTGTGGATAAGGTAAAGATGAAGGTATCAATAGAAAGGTGATCGGAGGACCTGGACGGCGATGATAGGATTCGGTTGACCGGCGTTGTTCCAGACGAAATTCTGGACTCGTTGACCGACGGTCCGGAGGTATTCCTCGGCCGGGGCCACGTATTCTGGATCCGAAGTCCTCACCTTCATCGACGTTCTCAGTAGATAACTTCAGGAAGGATATGCATGCAACCGTTGCTAATTCGAAGCAACTAAGACTCATGATGTTTTACCCTATGTAACCAGAGTGGCCAAAAGAGGAGGACGAAAGCGGTGCCAACATTCAAGAAGTTAGTTTCGTTAAATTACTTGCCGGTTGTATCTTGATCATTTGTTGCAATGAAGCCGAAACGCGTTTAGACAGTATTTCAATCAGGAGAAAGGTCTTCATCGCCCTGTGCACATTCCTGACGACCCTCTGGAGCGACTGACCTGGGGAGGCCGCCGAAGTCCCACTCGGTGCAGATGTAGGGCCCGGGACGAAGGATCACGAACAGCTCCAGCTCTTTCGCGATCTCGAGGAAAGTGCTGAGGTTCAGGAAGGGAGACATGTGCTCGTTTCCGTCGCCGAAGTCGAATACGCCCGGCCGGGGGTTGTGCAGGTTCCACGGGACGTACCTGGTCAGAAAGAGGGAGGCCGTGGAGCGAGGAGGGTGGAAGGGTCTCGCGAGTGGTTCGAATCGGTTCTTACGTGTCCACGGTGTTGAGGCCCAGGGCCTTGAGTTTTAGGAGTCTGTCGCGCCAGTAGTCCGGGTGGACCCGGTAGTAGTGGATGGAGCCGCTGAGGATGTGGATCTTCTTGCCGTTGAGGGTGAAGAATTCTCCTTCTGCCTTCAGGGGTTCTGTGATTCCCCCTTCGGAATACCACTCGTAGAGTGAGGTCTGACTCCTCACGCCGGCCATCTGCGGTAACAACGGAACAAATAGATCATCCATGAGATTCCAACGAGACGCAAGTGTGATTTAGTCCGAGTGCTTTTAGAGTAACATCGAACTCTCCCTTGCTGTGCCAGCTTCTGTTTTTGGCATTTGATGCTTGACCCAGTAGCTTTGGTTTTGCCAGTGGCTCTATGCCGATGGCTCTATGGCTCAGGTTAGACTCAGTTGTCAGTTTAATGTCAGTTCTTTAAAGGAGGAGGTAAAAGCAAAAGAAGCAAAGGAGAACCATCCACGACTTCGACGCGCATCTTCATTTAGGGGTCATTCCAAAGCAATGAACGTAACCGTTGAAGAAAGACACCTTGCCTCTCGACTGGAAATAAGCATTTAACGATGACTCCGAGTCGAACACCCAGTTTTTACGCTGTTTACTTCACATCAATCCACGTCATGGATGCATTTGTAATAGACGTTAATTGATCTGGGCTGACATGGCCTTTAAAGGGATAGATATCGCAAATCCCCGCGGTCAGAAAGGAAACGCAAAGGAAATTCTATGCAAGAGACTATGTGCAGCTGAAAAAAAAAAAAACAATATCGAGAACGTATCGAAACGAGCAATATCAATGTATTTCGCAACTAATGCCACAGCCATAATAATTTTGCCCAAAGTTCAGCCCTCAATAAGACCTAGTTGTCGCATTTGGAAAAATTCATTTCACTCGCGTGCCCTCTTTAAGCCGGAAAATTCTCCGAGTGCGATAAGCCTAGTTTATCATCTAGGGATGGCCGACCCGTCCATGTCACGTGTCATCTTTCCCACTCGATTGAGAAATTTCAGTGGCGCCTACGAGTTACATAATGATGCAAAGAGCTCTCATGCATCTCGATACAGTGTTCAACCGAATGATTCCGATTTTCTCATTTATGCGACCGAAAGGCACGTGAAACTGAAACTCCAGATTCCCGTCTCTCGATTTCACCCGTGCTCTCACATTTCATTCTGATAATCCCTCTCTCTCTCTCCCCCTCTCTCTCTCTCTCTCAAATGGGGATAAGAACCATCCAACACACCTGAGACCTGAAGAGGGGAGGCTGGCACGAAATCGCGACACCGAACTGAAGAAAGCCACTCGCCCGCACTAGCCTGACTCTCTCGGGACCCGGCCCCGAGCGAGGAGAGGCGACCGATCCGCCATCGCCGAAGGGGAAGGGGAAGAGACACAAGCGATTCTATAGTGGGAAAATCCGTTCGCTCACGGGGGTGAAACGAGTCCCATCGGTGCCTTTTGTTGCATGACCCTCTCTGCACGCCGTTCTGTTCTTTCGTTCGCTGACTGTGACTCCAGAATATCTCTTTCCCTCGCGCGTTCGGAAGATTGCGCTTAGAATAGTTCAAACTAACCCACCTTTTTCGTGGCATTTTGGGAGCGACACAAAAATGAGGAATAATAATGTAGAGCACTAATTGAATGCTGCAGACTTACGTGAGACACTGTCGTAATCATGCGACAGGACTGGCAACGCGACAAAATTATGATATGATCATTACCGGCAGTTGCCAAAGCAGCGACTTCCGTAATCGCCGAAATTAGGCACAGACGCCCTATAAGGTCAACGTGGTAAGAATTTTTGGACTTTCGACAGGATAAGAATCGCCTCCGGGTCATAGGCTTTCCATTAACACCTCACTCATGAAAATCCGTTCATCCAGTTAGGAGTTTCCCGGAATGGCGCACAGACTCTTATGTCTGTGGAAGATTCGACCCACTCTGAGAGGATACATAACATATCACATCTCTCTAGAGATGTTGAGTAATGCAACTACCTTGTGATGCAACTTTCGAAGTTTTTTTTTTTTTAAAGGTTTTCGCGAGGTCTAAGCCCTCGTCCACGGGTCTCATGGCTCCGGAAAAATTTCTTTGGAATTTGAAAAGTCCATGTCGAAATTCCTTAAAGGAAGAGTAGGAATTATATTGCCCATAATATTCCCCTTCCTTTAGGAACGTATGAGAATCCCTTAAGGTCTCAACTTCCCATGGGAGCATGACAACGTTTCGTAGGTGCTTTGAAGGATTATTACCGAAACGAGTCAAAGTGTGAAATAACCTGATTCGAACATAAAACAATTCTATGGGAATTTTGTAAAAATTTCCCGCGTTTTCTTTCCCCTATGCAAAAGTGGTATTCTCTCTTACCTCAAAAGTTTCAAATAACAGTCATAGGGGAACCAAGAAATTTCAATGGGAATTCTCCAATGGGAATGACTGGTCACCTATCACGGGTGGCGAAGAGCCCCCGAGCGTAATTCAAATTTCCTGGGGCTTATTTGCCTGAAATATCTCCGAGAAACCTGAATCTCCTCAGAAAATTTTTGCAGAAAATTGTTAGAGTGGAGAGTATATTGACATAGCAAGAAACATCTCTATGCCACATCCTCGACGAAAAGATACGGAATATGCATTGCGAAAAGGTGCAAAGTCGATCGTCGGCACAGCCAACCGAACGGCACCGAATAGCCTACGCACGCCTCCACAGCTGAAGTCGCGAACGGGCGCGAGCAGACTTGGAGAAACGCTTGCACGGCGAACATTCCACCGAGCGGAACGCGAGACTGGGTGCGGAGTCGGAAGGGAGGATGTCTCGTGTTCGGAGGGAGGGAGGGAGGATGTTTCGTGTTCGTCCTTGACGTGGATGACAGGGACGACACGCCAAGGCGTCGAATCGTGGCCGGGCGAATGATGCCCACCCACGACACATAATTGACACATAATTGGAGAAGCCATCTCGTTCGTTCTCGACGGTGTCCTTTCGTCGGCTGTGGGATCCGATTCCAGATCGTGGCGCGACTCAGAGCCAGAACCGTTTAAAGCGAAGTTAAGCGTTAAAAAAATGAGGTAAGACCGGTCTAACGGTGGGGTCACTCGGCCACGAGGAAAGAGGAGAAAAGAGAAGTAAAGAGCACCCACGATTCATCTCGAGTCGTCCTACCTCGAGAAGCCAAGGACCGTGGGACGTTTTTCGGCCATTTTTTACGCGAACCCGATCGCTTCCGGCACTCGTGCACCGAGGTCGGCCGATCGTGGAGGCGCCCGATTCCCTAAACGGATCGGAACGTTTTCATGAGACTCTTCCGCTCGGCCTTCGCGATCCTCGCCCTCGAGGCGCCCGAGTGCGACCGGAGAAGGGATCGACCGACCGACGAGAAGGCGAGAGGGAGCGTCGGATTCCGCCACGGGGTCTGCCTCGTCAAAGGCTTGCCATGCCCCTATTCGTACCCGAGAAGGGCTGCGTGGACGGTTCGAGGGTCGTGTTCGTGTTTCGTTCGAAGGGATCCGTGAGGGCATCGAAGGGCATGAATGCAATTATTAATCTTGGAGTCGGGCGTCGGATCGAGAATTCCCCCCTCGTTCGCGTGCTGCTTTTGGTCTGGCGTCCACAAATGCTTCTTCCCTAACGTTCGGCCGAACGGCGATCGTTCTCGCGATTTCGACGGGGAAGAGGATGCGGAAAATGGCCTGCAGCTGCGGTTCGGGCCGCTACGCGACGGTCGAAAGGAACTTCCAAGGAAAACGCCTCGTTGACGCACGAAATCCCAAAAGAAGTTTCCGTTACGTAACGCGACGGTGGGAACTCACGCAGCCGGCGAGGGCCAGGAGGACGCGGAATCCGGATCCCATGTCGATCGGTGTCCGTCCGCCGCCACGAGTGGAGGAGCCGTCCCCTCCCCGCTCCTCTTTTGTCTCCTCTCGTGACGTCAGCCGACGAGGCGACTGCGATAGTTTCTTTTTTTTTTTAACTTTGGCGAGTCGGGTGGCAACTGCTCGGGCGAAGCCAGATGCGAGACGTGTCGTGCGTGGCTTCGGGTGCAAAAAAGTTTTAAATAAATTTGCAGGGACCTCGTAAGATCCGAGTCTGGTCGCCGAGCTTCAAAAGAGTTAAGGGCAATTTCACGAGGGCAATTCCATGAGGGCAATTCCATCGGTCTCCCATTAGGACCCCCTCGGAGAACTTCCTTTCGAGTCCATTTTAAATTGCAAAGGTCGTGACACGCCCAGTCGATTCGGAACTCGATGGAACCTCCTTGAGGAGCCGGTCGTGACCGTGACCGAGGGGGTCACGACCATGACCGAGGGGGTCACGACCATGACCGAGGGGGTCACGACCGTAACCGAGGGGGTCACGATCCGTGAGTCATCCCCAGAGAGTGACTGGCGGGCGGCCGTGACGGGAAAAGGAGCCCCAAACCCTCGTGCTCATTTTTTCAAGGACATTTTAAGCCACTTCGAGCAAGGCGAGTAGGACATTTTCCACATTTTCAAGAAATGGCACATCGGCATTTTTTTTTTTCAGAAACCGTTCGGTCGAGAACGATGAGTGGCGTTGTTCCCCATCGATGAATTAGTGATATTCCAGTCGAACGGCATGAGTGCAGTAGATCGCAGGTCGAACCTAAGTGCGATTATTAAAGCATCGCGCATATCGGAGGGGTTTTTTTTGGCCATTTGGAGTCGCGGATCGCCTCATCTGCTACCTAAAGCATTAAGCTACCCAAGGCTTAGAGTGACCTAAGGCTTAAAGCGGTGAGACTCGACTCGGTCCGCGGACTGCGGTCGGTCGTCTCCTTGGCTCGGATTAAAAGCCTTGGAAGCGATCTCTGAGAAGGTCGCGTCTCAAATTTAAATTCCTTCGCCGGAATGTAAAAACCTCTTTCGATCGTTTCTCGCCTCGAATCTCATGTTTGAATGACGTTGGGAAACGAGGAAAATGATGAGAAATGGCTCTTTTCCCCCAAGGCCGAAAAACGTTGCGTCACGTCGTCCGCGAGTTTCCGTCGCGAACCGGAAAATTTCAAGAGCAATTCGTCGCATGCGACAAATAGACAGCATAACAGTCGTTCCGACCGACTCGTCGAACGGTCACGCTGCAAATCGACTTCGGAAATGAATAAATGAAATAGACTCACAGGCCTTGGAAAAACCGTGGCGAGAGCCCTGCCGGCCTCTATGCTCCGCCACGCTTTCAGGATCCCCGTCGAGTTGGAACGGATGGGACCGAACTGGGTGAAGACGCAGAGGAAAAACCCAGTGAGGACCCACTTCAGCCCGATGAGAGCGCATATCAGCCTGGTTTTGCTCGCGCTCACCGACCGCAAGCAGCGTCCGCGACGTGGAAGACGCGATGGGCACGGAGGACGCGATGGGCACGGAAGACGCGATGGGCACGGAGGACGCGATGGGCACGGAGGACTCGGAGGGCACGGAGGAATCGCACCGGCCGATCGAGATCGCTTCAGTCTGGCTGCCATTTTTCCTATCGGGTGGACTTCGTCCCTCGACATCCTCGTCATGCGGCGACGTTCTTTCTTCCCTGAAGGAAGGAAATCGCATTCCGCACGAGCAACTGTTGCCTGGACGAGTGAGGAACGATCGCTCGGTCACTTTTCGGTGCAAGCAATGGAATGCTTGGATTCGCTCCGTCCAGCCGATTCTCCGAATGCAGTCGATCGCAGGTTGAACCCACGTGCATATATTTGGCTCTCCTTTTTTTAGTCATTTGGAGTCACGGATCGCCTCATCCGCTTCTTGAAGATCGCGGTGCGACTCGACTCGTTCCGCGGACCGGTCGAGTTTCCCCGATTCGGCGCGAGGGCCGGGCTGCTCGGTCCAACGTCGATGTCGACCGCGATCGGACGTCTCGGTGGTTCCG
>CAJPEV010002920.1:11565-37118 GCA_905338385.1 Darwinula stevensoni | reverse complement strand
GCTGAGAGTTAGTGGGGGTGCGCGAAGGGAAGTTTGAGGGTGCATGCCAAGCAGATTAGAAAATCTTGTGCAAGGGGGGAGGTAGCCGCAGGGATGAATGTGAAGAAGCGAGGGAGTCTGGATTTTTTTTTTTCCCCATTTTAATGAGAGAGAGAGAGAGGTGGTGATGAAGATGATGAGGGCATTGGGTTACGGATGGTGGGTGAGAAAGGGTAGTCTCACGTGGAGGGGAGGGGCTGGGAAGGGGGGCAGGGGAGAGTTAAAGTTGGAATTGGGATTCTACTCTTCCCTAATTCCGTGCACTGCAGTAATAGAAATCTTCAGCACTTAATGATTCCCTGAGTCGTATATTATAAAAATATATATAATAATTTCATGATTTCCATATATATACATTCATGGATTGCATAATAAAAAGTGGAAGGATGGTAAGAAAATCTAATATTCTATCAGGAAGGCCAGTACTTTATAATATTTGTTGGATGCAGGGAACAAAGGTTCCATCTAGTGAGTAATCTTGGTACTGCAATTGCGGGATGGTCAGCCAAAGTTTCATATGGATGGTGTGGCGTTAATTTTGCATGAACTTGATATGTACTTCACGTCAAATGGAGTGACGTCTATTTTATGTAAAATACACGTACACTTTGGTGACGTAAATATAGGAACGTAAATTTTATGTAAACGTGATGTCATTTTCATGGCAATCGCAATAAATTTACATTGTTTGCAAGGAATTGATATCTTATTTACGTAAACATGCTGCTTGGGTTGTGTCTATTCGAAAGCCAATCAATGTCGAATTTCAGATTTCTAGGTCATATATCTTCTGAGCTGCGGCGATTTAAATCTTGCCATCATCATCCCAATAAGTGCACTTCAGTCCAATTCGTTGGCATATGAAGCGGCACTCAGTTGATGCATGTACACAGTACCAGTCGATGTCACAGAAAACTCAACGGGGCCCGAATATTACTTATTCCAATCGACTGATGGTCCAAGTGGTAATTCAACTTCTAATTCATCTAGTCATTGATGTGGACCAGCAGCCGAATCCGCTGCTCTCCAAGCAATTGAGAGTAAAAGAGCACTCATTTCATTCCTGGGTGGAAGAAATGAGCACAACTCGAGTCGAACTCGCTCGACGAACGATTTCATGCTCAGTTTCTCTCCTTCTGCTATGGAGACTACAATGGCGGCTATGGGACTCGTCGTCGGTGGAAGACCACTTCCTTCGACGAGGATCCCTACCGCGTTCGACGTGCCACGAGCACGAGGATGTCGGTTGTCCAAAAGAAAAAAAGCACAGTGATATGAGACGTACACCCGAACTGCACCAAAAATGGCAACCATGGCAGCCAAAATAGAGTAGACTGCAATGATAGACAAGAAACGGCAGAAATGACAATGGCTACTGGGACTATCAGATATTTCATATGGGGCACTCCTTGCAATTGATAGGAATACCAGTCGAATTCACTGGATGCGCAACCAACTTTTAAGATTTTTTCATTACTATAATTTTTGTGCGTTAATGGGGAAGATTTATAAAATATGCGGATAGTAGCTGAATACCGGTATTTCCTTGATGCACTCCAGTGCCGCGTGTATCACTTTCGTGGGAAACTCGGGACCACAATCGATA
The DNA here is from genome assembly GCA_905338385.1 of Darwinula stevensoni. Lineage (NCBI taxonomy): Eukaryota > Metazoa > Arthropoda > Ostracoda > Podocopida > Darwinulidae > Darwinula > Darwinula stevensoni. The sequence goes on along the minus strand of CAJPEV010002920.1, from coordinate 35,473 downwards.
TAAACATTCTATCTCCTGGTTACGGCACGTTAGCTGGCGACCCTGATTATCTTCTCGATAAACGGTGCACTTGGGGACCTGCCGTAGTTCTCTTTCCTGCTTCGCGTTCCGAGTTCTCTGGGGTAGAGGATTTAGCACAATATTACCGCTATTTTCTTACCAAGTGCAAAAACACGGCAGGTCGGACTTTATATTCTACTCTTGTCGCAAAAGTGCCTTTCCAACGAAATTCTCTTGCACCCGCAAGAGAATTCCTCCATCTTCATCGCTGAAGATGGAGAGGAATCAGCTGTTTCGCGTATTTCTCGAGTGGACTCCAGGTTGATGGTTCCTGGTAGTCTCCTTGCAGACGTGGCGTTTTTCGCTTTTTCGCATTACAGTTCCGAGATTCGGTCGACCAGTACTACGAGTAGAAATTCCGTCGATTCACAGCAGGTGTTTTGGGATTCGTCGCACATTGCTTCAATCGAGTCGTTTCCGACGAACGAAACGAAGCTCGTGAAATCCTAAAAAAATTAGTTTCCGTCCTGGTACTAGAATTCGTGGAAGTTTACGCACTTTGGGATCTCTCTTCCTGCATCCCGAGCATTCCGTCTCCGCCTCCCAGCGAATGCACGACGCGACTGTGCGAGCACGGAACCAATAGGTCCACCCTCTGACGTGTGCTGTAATCAGTACAGTCAGAGGTAGGTCAACGCCTGTGCAAAAGCGAAAGCGACACACAGTATATATGAGAATTTTCGTATTTGCATGACATCCCTATCACTTTCTGAGGGGTTTGCGTTTTTACTCACGGAGGAGGAGAGCAATTTTACTCCTTGGGGACGATGGAGTAAATTCGCTCCTTTCCCAGAGTGAAACTGGAGTTAGCTATTTCACTCTCTTTTTTGAGAAAAATCGCTCACCTTTTTCTAAGAGTGTAAATCCAACGTACATCCGCATTTAATCCTCGCATCCGCAAACATCCTCTTGGATACGTAGGATAGCAAACGGACACACCTCGGAAGTTGAGGGTGGCATGATTGGTGTCGAGCAAGGTTCCATGGCAAAGGACCCGGATTCGAGTCCAGTGTGAAACCGCTCTTAGTACAAAATTCGTCCGGCGGACATGCGAGAAGGACGCCAAGGTGGATATTCTACAAACGTTATTAAGATGCCTGGATTGCACGTTGGGGCCATCCGTCTGGCCTGACATCTGGCGGTGCATTCACTAATAATACAATTTCCAAGAATATCCGCGAGGTCGCGCAGAACGCCACCCAGTAGGTACTGTATCTGTCAGGTTTGGCCAAAAAGTTCGTGCGCATTTCTCATAGGTGGCAGTATGGTCTGATTAACAAGTAATTAATGGCATGAATGTAAAAACACATTGTCATTCGACAAGAGGACATTGTAAACAACACACGAAAATCTATTTTTGAATTTTACAAGTGATTTGGAATTATTTCTGTTGAATAGCCTAAATGAGCGAAAATCAAGTGCATTTGCGTCATGTGATGTCCGGCCTCTTCAGCTTCTGGACATCAGTCAGGAGTTGCCGCTTTTGCATGGAGTAGGACATCATCCCCAGATCCTCATGCACGATGTTCTTCACTGTCTTGGGATCAATGCCGGCCTCCCTGGCCATCTTCCTGAAGGACCTTTGGGGTCGTAGGCAATCTTGTTCCGGATGCTCTTGATCATCTCTGGCGTGCGTACGATCCTCTTTTTCCCACCCCTGGACCTGGGCTGACCACTGCCATACCCCTTATGACGGTTGATGGTCTTGTAGACCATGTCTTGGGTGGCCTTCAGGTTCCTCAATTCCTTCACGATGTCCACTGGGCGGTTTCCGGCCTTGTACCTCTTTGTTTATCTAGGAAGATAAACAAAAATTGTCACGCAACCTGATGAATCCATATTAAAAATAGCCGATTGACGTCCCCACCCTAAAAGCGAAATAACCGTCTGACCATAGTGCGAGTTTTTGCACTCGGTAAAGAAATAGCGCAAATATTTTATGTAAATCCTGATCTCCCGATTGTACCCAATCGGCGAACTCTACCTTTATTCTCGAGAGGACTTGGAATCGCAAGAAGTAAAGGGAACAAGGTCACGATGCGCTCTGTTTGCCGAGCATTTAATTGGAGTCGTCAGCAAACATGCCGTAACCAGGAGACGGAATGTATCGATTAGTATTCTATGCTTCTCAGTCTACATCGAACGCCTTCATCGCACCCTTCAAAACCTGGAAGTGTCCCATAGTGTGTTTAACCTTGCTTTTGTTCCGTTCCGAGTCGGTGACGCGAGAATGCGAGCTGCCTTCGCTCTCGCCTTCTTCTGCGCCGTCCGAGCCGAGACGACCTGCGGGCCCTGCAAGGGGGGATGGGATAGCATATTCCTCGAACCGTGGGAGAAATGTTATCCCAATTATTGGAAGAGAAGTGTGGAGTCAGAGCATGAAAGAATGAGAAGAGCCCTTGCCGCAGGAGGTTCAAGGGCATGTGTCGAGTGCTTCACTCCTTGTGAATATGCACCGCTCTGTAGGAGGGAGGACTTGAGTTGCATCGCAGAGAATGTCATGTTTTGTCCTTTCCTTTCCGAATGTTCACAGTACTGTGGACAGAATTGCTGGCGACTTCATCGAACCAACACGCGACCCGCCCGGACCAGTCCGCGAACCGTGTCGACCAACTCGCGAACCGTTCCGACCAGCCTGCCAACTGTCCCGACCAGACCGCGAACCGTATCAACCAGCCCGCGACCACGTCCGACCAGCCCGCGACCAGGTCCGACCAACCCGCGACCAAGTCCGAGCAGACCGCGAACTGTTTCAACCAGCCCGCGACCAGGTCCGAGCAGACCGCGAACCGTGTCCACCAGCCTGCCAACCGTCCCGACCAGCCCACGACCACGTCCGACCAGCCTGCCAACCGTCCCGACCAACCCGCGACCAAGTCCGACCAACCTGCGACCAAGTCTGATCAGCTCGCGAATTCCCGATGACGGGTGTGAACCGTGTGAACCGAACAAAACGGTTCCTCTGTGTCCCAAGTGGTCCAAGGACCCGACACCCACTGAACTCGCTTCCTGCCCTCGAGTCCCCGAATCCTTCACAGTCTGGGAACGCAATGCCACAGAGCGAATCAAGTTCCAAGAAGGGCTGCGACTCCATCTCTACCGCGACTGCCACGTCGACGCAAACGGAACGACAGACGAGGCGCCGACTGTCGGATACGGTCACAACGTCGAGAACGATCCGGACTGGACTGGGAAGCCTTACGGGACGAACATCACCTGCGCGGAAGCCTGGAAATACCTCGCGGAAGACTTCCGCGCCGCCGTCGACGACGCCAGGGACCTCGTCCCGAACTTTGACGACCTCTCAGACGACGTGAAGCAATTTCTCGCCGAGCTGTCCTTTCGATTCGGAAAACCCGGTCTCTCCGACTTCAACGAGACGATTCTAGCGATCATCGGAGGAAGCTACGAATTAGCAGTCGACGAGATGCTGACCACATGGGCCAAGCAGAGCCCTAAACGGATCAAACATCTGGCAGAGCAAATCCGCAGCGCTGGAACTGGGACAAAATAAGTTTCAAAGCCTGCAAATGGGACTTTAGAAAATGTCTAAATTGCGACGACAATTGCGACGATAATTGCGACGACAATATTGCAACAACAATTGCGACAACAGTAGATTCCAAGGCTGCGCAAGAACGTGTGTAACTGGAATTGATTTCTCCTCTGCTATTGGTTGATGTCGTGTGACTTCTCTGCGCATCATTGATCCGTTACGATAACGATCAACAGTCGTTTATTAATGAGAATATCTATACGAGGTCTGACAAAGTAACCAGACTGATTCTGCAAAAAAAAAAAAATGATGACTAACCTTTAGTGGATGTGGTCCACCTTGAAAGTACTCTCCTGACGTCTTTGCCGTGCTTGGAGACATTGCTGGAAATCCTTTTCTGAAAGTCCTTTCGATACTGCTGTCACATTGCTCTGAATGTCTTCGATTCATTCAAAATGAGTTCCTTTCATGGAGTTTTTCAGTTTTGGGAACGTGAAAGAGTCGCATGGGGTAAGATCAGGCGAGTACGGGGGATGCTCCAACGTTGATATTTTTTAAAAATAATCTTATTATTATTATTTTATTATTATTATATTTTTTTTTTTTGGCCGAAGATTCCGTCTTTTTCGCCGAATGCGCTGCCGTAAACGTTCCAAAACTTGCTTGATCGACTGTTGTGGAGGAGCGAATTCGTAACGGACAATTCCTTTGACGTCGAAAAAGCGGATCAGCATCAGAGACAAGACGGCGAAGTCTCCAATGGGAAAGTCCAGGATCTCCCAGACCGAAAAAGGCGCGAATGTCAAAACCATCAGAATCATGCCGATCCGATTTTTTCGATATCGAAAGAATTGTCCATTGCGAATTTGATTGCCTGACCTGATTGCGGTTTAGAGCGTTTTCAGAGGATTTCTAAGAGCCTTACAAGTTGCCTTACAAGTTGCCTTACAAGTTGCCTTACAAGTTGCCTTACAAGTTGCCTTACAAGTTGCCTTACAAGCCTTACAAGTTAATGTTGGGAAATCGAACATTCGTTTCTCTCAGTTGCGTGAGAATCTCTTTAATTTGTCCACAAAGAGCTTCGCAAATGTGGTTTCGAGCGTTTTCGTAATATTTATGATGATCTCGGAAAATACACCTAATATTGGTATTGAATCTCGCCTTGTCTGCTCTTATTTCAAATTCTCTGGTTAAACGTAATCTACGTGAATTCGGTTTCGAGCTTCTTCGCAACGTTTTCGATGATTCCCGCATCAACGTTACAGCAAATGGAGAAATCCAGCATCGTGGTGCCAGACCGAAAAAAAAAAACAATCTCTTCAAATTCCACAAATTTATGCAATTTCGACCGTTTTTACTGCATCTCTGCGAGTCTAGGAACTTGCACTACTGATTTCCAAATTGAATCAGGCCTTGGAGACTCCGTTATATCTAATTCTCCTCTGGTTGCGCGTGGCGATCCCAACGAAGTCGGTTTCGAGCGCTTTTGCAGTAATTATGTCGGTAATCGAATCACCATTACATGCAATTAGTACTGTAATGCAGCCAATAATGTGCATTGAACTCTTGAACGGCGCATGATCTGAAACGGCATATACTCAAAAAAAATGCAAATAATGAACGAAACGAAGATCATTATTAGAAACTCGTACACAGAACGTTTCCGCATTGTGTTTGGGAGTCTCTGAAGTTGTTAGTCTTAGGTTAGTCTTATTTAGTCTTTGTTCTTAAGAAATCGAAACTCGCCTTGTCTCCTAAATTTTATCATCTTCGACCGTTTCCGCCACATTTCTGAATGGTTTCATTATTACTAAGTTGTTGTTGTGTTTTTTTTTTTAGAGATTACCAGTAATATCGCCATGTTCCAAATTGTGACCTTTTCGACCTTTTGTCCCAATCGATCTCAACGAAGTCAGTTTCTAGCTTTTTTTAAAAACATTTCTGACGGCATTCCCCAACGGAGGAATTGAATATTCGCGAAGCAACCACGTGTGCAGGCACAGATGTAATATGGAATTTGCATCTCACCAAGTCTGCTCCGAAATGCGACTGTCTCAACAATTAACGAACATAATCATAGCAATTTCGACAATTTCCGCAAGTTAAAAAAAAAGCAATCATGGGTTTATAGAACGGAGAAATTGAAGTTAGTGGAGCCCGACCTGGAAACGACACATTCTCTTCCAATTTCCCGCAATGATGCACCTGAAGACGGTTTCGACTGTTTCCACGGCATTCCCGATGCTATTAAGATATACGGTACACTCACTGTAATGGGATAGTTCATATTATTTTGAGGGGGAAAAAAAGGCCAGTCTGTGTATTAGTGAGCCCCTTTGGAAGAGGGAAAGGGAGGGGGGAAGGGGGTTGAAGATTTGGGAAAGCCTTTGAAAGATGGTTCATCTTCAAAGATCTTTCCTCCAACAGGGAGGATTTCGCCTGTGCGGAAACTCTCTATGCTATCATCTTTTCCCTCTAATACCACGGACGTAACTGTAACTTATTTTAAATCAATAAATTATTTTAAACATGATTTTGTATTTATTTTGGATGCTTGTCTAGTCACAATCTCAGGTCAACTCAGGATTTCATTGCTCCTACCGGGTGACAGTGGGCACCGAATGGCATCTATGATGCTTTACACTTGCTGGCTCCGGTTTGAAAATTTTGATTGTTTCTGCTGTCACTGTTACACGATACACGAATCTCTAAGCAGAAGGCCTCGTTGATTGCGAGGCGTTCAGTGCCCAAGTGAGCGTTTTATGCCTTTAAGGGTGCACTTAGCATCATGTCCCCATACTAATCGATGCTAATTTCCTTTAGCCTGGCGAGGGCTGATGAAAGTATCGGCAAAGGTTGAAGGTGTGACTCACAATACCATTCAAGTTCCAATCGATGAAGTTGCTTAGAAACCTACGAGACCCGAACGGTTTATATGTACAAAGGAATGACACCGAGCGCGAGACAGTCACGAGGTACAAAGCAAGTCGTCTGCGTTGCATGCGGCCAGCCCGCGAAAGTGAAGGTGCGACTGCAGGTGGAAGGTGCGACTGCAGGTGGAAGGTGCGACTGCAGGTGAAGGTGCCAAAACCGACACAGCCGAACCCCCGTGACTCGACGAAGGAGCCAACCTGCCATGCGAGAGTGAACGGCACGCAACGCCTCGTGCGCCGCAATCACCCAGCACAGTTCTCTCAAAACTGCTCGCAAACAAAACGGAAGAAAGCTCCACAGACCTTTTGAAGGATTCTCTTTTGTTGGTTGGATCTGCAATTACTTCTGAGACTATTCCAAGCCCTCCGGACCATGGGTAATGAGGATGATGAACCTTGGTTTGCATACGAACTGCTTCGAAGAGATCACGAAAGCGTTCATAAGGGAGAACAATTCCTAACAATTCTCCAGCGTGGGCCAAAAAAAAAATCTGTCATTTTTGGTGAGTCGTCATTCTCATGGTAATCTGCCGATTCTGATTAAATTTGCTCAGCTTATAAGGTGACACCATATTTTTTGCCGGAGTTTTTATACCGGCTCTAAAATTATGGGAGCTGCAATTATTTCCTGAAGACACGCGACAAAATGTGCTGTCGAAAATATCGAATATCGAATATTGAATGGTAGGACCGAATCCATCACCTTCCATCCCTGCATTATGCAATGGAGGAAGATTAGTTGAAATGAACAAATGGTGCTTTCGGTTTTGGCGTTTGTGATTTTCGTTTTTTTTTTCCGTTTGTTTGCTTGTTTGTTTTTGTCAGTTGTGAGAATTTTTTTTAGTTTAAAGAAGGAATGAACATTTACTTCTTTGGTGATGGAAAGTAAATTAAATGCCATTCTCGCAGTTTCATGGAATTTCGATTTGAAACACGGCACACAAACCCAAATTGGGTCATCCAACATTCCTACCGAGTTTCATCAGAATCGGCAGCCTGCAACCAGATTGACGACCAAAAATGATATTTTTTTTGCCCACTCTGTATATTAGTTTCACTAATGATGGCCAAATCAACGCCAATTCTTGGCAGATGATGGGACCTACAACAGATACAATGAAACAAAACACCGGCGCGCCTGTTATATTGTTGCATTTCTCAAAAGAGGAAACATCTGACAACCTAATAAACAAAGGTAGTTAATAAGATAATTGGAGACATTTATTCTATAAATGCATTTTTTTTAGTAGGAACAACAAATCGTGCGACCAGGCAACCTAGAGGTGGAAAAACGCCCAGAGGGACAGTGATGCTGCAGCTATTTTTTTGTGCCGCAATAATGATTTTCTTATAATGACCTATCTTTTATATTAATATAAATCTTATCAATTCAAATCAATTCCATTAATTAATTAATAAAAACCTGGGCAGGCCCAGTCCCAGGCCACCTTTCAAGTATGAGAACCCTCATTTAGTCATCTAATGCCATCCCTTTCCGGTCTTCGACCATCACAAATCAATTAGATTTGGTAAACACAGACAGATGAACGAGAATGAAACGATGATGGGAGGATGGCGGGTCATGCACGGTTGGATCGCTCCCCATCGAAGTCTGGTCGAGAACTGACGACTGCTCGTTGCCGACGCGGCACCACGCCCAGGGCTTCGGGTCGTATGCGCATGCGCGTTGTGGTCCAGATCTCTTAAGGACTCTCAAGGACTCGGCTTCTCGTGCCTTCCCGGCCGAATTTCCAATCCAAAATTCGCACTTAGGATGCCGATTTTGTTGCAAATTCGCTACAAAATGGAACTCGGTCTGCATCTTCTCTAAATCTACCTGCTTGCTGAACTTCACAGCGATCAGACCAGTGTTTTCGTCGGACAACCGAAGTGTGGGCAGACACGGACGGGACGGGACCATACGCGGTCCCTTCCCTTTCCGGAAGGGAAGCCCACTAACAAGGGTTTTAATTTGGATTCTTTCACTTTCCTGGGCTGCCGTGGGGTGGCCTAACGCTCTGGAGAAGATCCATATTGCGGTGTGGTGATGATGGTGCCACGGCATGCAAAAAACACATTTATCCATTTGAAAATATGCAAAGCTCTTTCTCACCATGCTTAAACAATGGCTATCGGCAATCGATGATCGTTTGGATTCACCATGGTCGTGAAGACGTCATATAAAATTTACAAATTCACCGGGGCGCTTTCCGTTTGCAAAAAGCCCACGCCCACTCGGCCAAGAATTCGCACGAAAGCACACTCTAATGGACAAACCGCATTTGAATGATGTGTCGTGACTCCTACGGCCGATCGAAGATCGAACGTTGTTCCTCTGAGAAGCCATGCTTTTTTTCGGGCATGATCCAGTCTTCGAGATCCATTCTCTTGGCGTTCCAGCCGATGCTTTCTTGTCTGTGTTTTCGCGGATCCTTTCGCGAATGTCGTCGGTGTCGCGAAAGAGCGGCGATTTGCGGGGTGGTGTTATCAGTGAAGCGCCTTTTGATGCTGTTTTTAGACAAAGCGCCCTTTGTTCCCGTGGAGGTCCTTTAAATACGATAGAGTCCTTTTGCAAGATCGAGTCGCGCCGAGAGTGGGATATTTTTCTTTCTCTGAGCGAGTCCGCCGTACCTTTGCCTAAGTTACCTAATTGACAGGATTGCGTTCCATTGGAATGCAGCACAAGTTCCAGTTTCGTCTTCGAGATAAAGGTCCCAGCAACGCTGGGGATTCGGGACCCTAGTCCCGGATTTCGAATGTGTTGCCTGCGAGACCGGCCACGGAATGAATCGCGCTCGACGGCTCGGATCGACCGCGACGCGTGGATTTCCCGTGAAAGAGTGAGACGCGAGTCGCGAGCCGAAGATGACGCGAGGGTCAGGGCAAGGCGCCTCAGGGCCTTCACAACTGGGGGAAGGTGAAAGCAGAGAGCAGAGACAGATCCGCGTTCTTCCATCGGGCGAAGAATGCGCGACGAGCGGCGGGTTCGATGTCCTCGTGCCGCGTGGTGGGTAGGAGGGGGGGAGGGGGGGTAGGAGGGGGGGGGGGTAGGAAAGGGGGGGGAGGGAAGCTGGACTTCCAATCAGTCTGTTGAGACCGAGTCGCTGTTCTTTCGCTGTGGCGGTTCGGTCTTCGTGAGAAATGTACTTTGGTGAAGCTAAAGTTGTAGATGTTCGTACTGATATACTGAAATAGTTATATAGTTCCCGTGCGCAGACTTCTTACTGGTCCAGGTAGCCGCCAGGTGGCGTGCTCGTTACAGGAAGGTCTACCACAAGCGTCATGCGTGAATCTTAGCTCTTGTATGGTTTCCTGGCTCCTTCTTTCAGAAACGCAGAGCTACTCTTTGGCCTTTCTCTCGATGTCTCATGTTCCTCTTTTCGCCGGTTTATGCACCTGTTCTCTTAGTACTTTGTAGTAGATGTTCTCGAATGCCGTGTGCTGAGGAAAGTGAAAACTTCTGTTCTGATAAATTCCGTGCATGCCGAAAAGGAAAATTTTAGCGATGCGAGTGCTGATATCATTAAAAAATGTTTCACTTGTTCGTGCCGATGATAAAAGTGGCTACAGCATCATTTGCAGCTGGCTGAATTCTAGCCTGCGTCACTAGTGACCCTTTTTGCTAGATGGGGTGGGAGTGCCGCCGGGAAGAACCGTAGCAATATCAAGAGAGCAATGGAAGGCAGGTCAATCGGCCGTGGCACAGCATGGAGGGACCAGATCATATCCATACATCGGTTTCAAGCGACTGAAAGAGATTGCCACGAAATTGTCGCCTCTGGAAGTCGTGATGACGGTCGTGTGTCCCAATGATAGCTTTCAGAGGCTTCTTTCTCGCTCAGACACCTTCCAAAAGGTGAACTGGGTGATCCTCATCGTGGAAGTGTTCGCGAAAGTATCCCTTGCGGTGGGGTGTGACGGTCTAGTTCAAGAGTCTCTCGCCATGCTGATACAGAGCGAATTCCTAGATGCATGCTCTTTCCCAGTCCTGTTTAAACTACAACGTGACATCTCCAAAAATTTCAAAGGGTACATGGTGTTGGAGAAGCTCTTTCTGATTTTAAGAGCACTAGTCGAAAAGCATCCAGGTGTTTCTGGCACGAAAGTGGTGGAGCTCATTCACGCCTGCAGGGACTATTTATTTCAACTCCGGATCTACGGCTTCGACGTGGAGGTGTTGGATGGGAAGTTCTTCGGACTTCTCGCCTCGGCTGAAGCAGCAACGCAAGGGAGATTACTTCATGCTCCCAGCTACAGTGGAAGAGCAGAAGGGGGAAATCACTTTCATATAGAGGAGCCTCCAGACAACTTCCGCCGTATTCCTGTCATTCCCACTTCTGACGAAATATTGCACCCTGAAATTCCCTTTCTTCGACCCAACATCACGAGAGGAGCTTATGCGAACGTCGAGCATTACCTAGACATCCAGTTCCGCCTTTTGAGGGAAGATTTTGTTGCACCTCTGCGAAATGCTTTCCAGGAATGCACTAGCGATGGACAGGAAAATCCGCTCGTCGAAAATCGAGACATTTATGTCTACACCGGAGTAAGGTTTCACCGCATGGCTCCTGACCAATTTGGGTTTCACCTCAAATTCAAGTTTGACGTATCCCGATTCTCAGAAGTGAAATGGGACATCACCAAGAGGTTAAGAACGGGGTCTCTCCTCTGCTTTGCGGATCTTAACTTCAACCGTCTCATCTTTGGAACCGTATCGAAAAGAGACCCCGAGGAACTGAAGAATGGTTTCCTCACTGTCTGTCCAGAAAGCGACACGTCCGACCTCAGAGCATGGATGTACGGGGAAAAGATCATCGTGGAGTCGTCAGCATTCTTCGAGGCCTACCGCCACGTCCTCAGCTGCCTTCAGAGGCGAAACGAGGAAAATTTTCCTCTCACCGATTACATTGTGTATGGGAGGGTGAAGGATGCCATGCCCGAATTTCTGCCTGATCACTACGATTTCTCCTTCATCAATCCTTGCCTGGGTTTGGTCCGTCTCGACGAAGCTGATTGGCCTCCTGCGGCAGTCTTTGGACTCGACGATTCACAATTGGAAGCATTAAGGAGCGCCCTCACTCGAGAATTCGCCGTGATTCAAGGCCCTCCAGGCACCGGGAAGACGTCTATAGGGTTGAAAGTTGTCGAAACCCTGCTCAAAAATTATATGACGAGGCGAATCGGCCCCATCCTTGTCATAAGCTATACAAATAATGCTTTAGATCAATTCCTCGAGGGTATCATGGCCTTCACGAAGGCGATTGTTCGCGTCGGGTCTCGGTCTAAGTCTCCTTTCATGGAAGAGTTCCTCATGAAAAAATGGCTACAGAAAGGTCGACGGAGGAAGCAAAGCAAATATCGTGTTAATAAGATGAAGTGGAAGCGGTTTCAGAAGAGGGATTTAATCCAGGAACAAATGAAACACTATGATGAGAGTCTTCTGATTCTCCAGGAAGGCTTCGGATTGGTCTCGCCAGATACATTGAACGAAATGGGGATCATCGATGATGCGACTTATTGGCATATACGCCAATTCGGGGATTGGATAAATCGAGCTGTTGGGCGAGGATCAGATCTATTTTCTGAAAGTCGACGAGTGCGGGAAGCCATTCATCGAGAGTTACCAAACCAGGGCCCAACCGCTTCTTCCCAAAAAATCATGGCAAGACTGCTGAAGTTGCAGGAAGAGGAGCTGCCCGAGGAACAAGAAGAGATTGATTACACCCCAGCGATTCAATGCAATGACGACTATGAATTAGACATTGCTATTGAAGATGACGATGAGGCCTATCTAGAGACGAAGCCATACATCGAAGTCAAGCTGGAAATGTCGGAAGATGGCTTGGCCGACGACTTGAAGGATGCTGAATCCATTCTTGAAACTTATGAGAACGACCAGGACGAGGAAATACGAAACATGACTGAACTGAATCAAAAAAGAGCAAGCGAATGGCTGGAGTTTTTCAAGGCCATTCAACCCCTGTTGAAGGTTGATCCTCAACGGATCTCACGAAATCCGAAGATCCTTCAAGATGGCGGCCTCGACGGACAGGCACTTCAGCAATTGAGCCTCCATCAGCGCTTAGAGCTATTGGCCTTTTGGCACGGGCAGGCCTTCGTCTGGATTCAAGAAGAGCTGCTGGAGACGTCCAGGTTGTATGCGAGGGTCATCCAGGAAATCAGGGACTTGCATGTTTTTACGCAGCTGGATGCAGTGAGCGGGGCTCAGGTAATCGGAATGACCACCTCTGGGGCTGCCAGATTCCAGGCGTTTCTGCAAAACCTTCACAGCAAAATCAGTGAGTTACCTCATCTCTTCAACTAGTATGTTTAATATTGGCATTGTATTTACCGAATTATGAATTTGTGTCGAATAAATTAATAAATTCTCCCGCAATTTTGTATTTTACACTTAGTAATTGTGGAAGAGGCTGCTGAAGTCGTTGAAGCCCACATTGCAACATCCCTTCCACGTTCCTGCCAGCAACTCATATTGATCGGTATGATATTAACCTTTATGAAGGGAGGCATGTTTGGGTTGAGGAATTCAAATTGGAATTTAATCATTTCGCTCATACAGCGGTGGCGTCTCGTTATGTTTCCTTATAGGGGACCATCAGCAGCTCAGACCAAATCCAAAGGTGTATGAACTAGCTGAAAAATACCATCTGGACGTAAGCATGTTTGAACGTGCTGTGAATAATGGAATTCAGTTAAAGCGACTAAGAATGCAGCATCGGATGCATCCGTCCATCAGCAGTCTCGTCACTCCACACATCTATCCCGACCTCATAAATCACAATTCTGTATGGAGTTATCCGCCTATATCAGGGGTGACAGGGAATCTGTTCTTTCTGACGCATACCTATGCGGAAGCTGAAGTCAGTTCCCCATCTCTTTCTAATGCTCCGTTCCAGAGGTAATTTTCAACATCATATAATCAACATCACTTTGCTTAACAGGAGTCGGACTTACACAGTCGAAAGAACTACTTCGAAGCGGAATTCATCCTGGCGCTTTGTCAGAGACTCCTTCGTCAGGGTTGCTACACTCCTGATGACATCACCATTCTTACCGCCTACAACAGTCAGCTCTTCTTGTTTCAGGAGGTAGACCTCTCTTTTTGCGCTTCTTAGGAATTGTATTTGCTAAGAATTGTGAAAAACATCATTATTTGCCTCGTTTTCCGCTGTTTTTTCAGCTACTGCAAGAGGCCCAATTCGAAGACTGCAAGAAAGTTAGATGCACTGTTGTGGACAGCTACCAAGGTGAGGAAAACAATATCCTTTTGCTCTCGCTGGTCAGAAGTAACGAAGCGGCAAAGATCGGTTTTCTGAAGATGAAGAATCGCGTCTGCGTGGCCCTGTCCAGGGCAAAATGGGGATTGTACATGGTAGGAAACATGGATTCTCTCCGCAACGGCTCCAAGATCTGGAAGAAGATCGAGAGAGTTTTGAAGAAACAGAAAGCAATCGGACCCGAGTTGGAACTCCGATGCCCCGTCCACAAGGAAAAGATCATGAAGGCATCTCACCCCTCCCACTTCCCCGATGGCGGAGGCTGTAACATGCCGTGCGGAGGGAAGATGCCCTGTGGACATACTTGCCCGAGATCTTGCCATCCGTTTGATCGAGAGCACGTCGAATTGAAATGCGAGGAGACTACCTTGAAAAACATGGCATGCGGACATTCCCAAGAGATGATGCCCTGCCATCTCGATCCCGCTGAATGGGAGTGCAAAACCCGCTGCTCGACCCGTTTGAAATGCGGGCATAAGTGTGGTCGAAGATGTCACGTTTCGGATGATCCCAATCGCATCGAGTGCTTCTGCGGGAAAGCTTGCAAGAGACTGTGCAAAGAGGGCCACAAGTGCACAGAGAAATGCGGTGTAATTTGTCCCCCCTGCATGGAAATCATAGATCGTGCCCTGCCTTGCGGACATTCGGAGAAGCTTCGTTGCTATATGGATGTCGACGATTATGTATGCATGCAGAAATGCTCTAGGACTCTGCCCTGTGGCCATCCGTGTCGTCTCAAGTGCAGTGAGGCGTGTGGGGAATGCCGTTATTTTGTCGAAAAGATCATTCTCGACTGTGGCCACAAAACTCATGTAGAATGCTCCTCACTTCCGAGTGCAGGAGCCTGCACAGAATCGTGTAAAAGGAAACTTCCTTGCGGTCATACTTGTAAAAACCCATGTGGAGACGTTTGCACAATCGATTGCCAGGTCCTGGTCCCATATCGTGGGGATATTCGGTCTGCGTGAGTATCATAAAAAGAATGCGGAAATTTTTATTTCTTACTATAAACTGACTGATAATCTGATCCCACTTTCCAGTTGTGGACACAAACCGAAAGTCCCATGCTGCAATTCCAAAGCGAAAATGGATCCAGAGGAGCTGATGGAGTCGTGTGATGCTCGGTGCTCAAAAGTTCTCCCAGGCTGCAAGCACGCCTGCAAGAGGAAGTGCGGAAAGTGTTTGGGAGGGAGGCTCCACGAGGAATGCAGTGAACCATGCGGCCGTCCACTTCTCTGTGGACACACGTTAGTAAAGTGACTTCTCTTTTGCTTTCCGATAAGTCCATAGGTGGCGAGATGAGTCCCTATCTAATTTCGACTGAAATTATGAAGTATTAAAAGCTTTTCGAGAAAAAAGTTTTAGGTTTGGTATGTTGGAGATGCTAGGAGGAGGGTCTCATGAGGATCCTGCAACGGTTGGAAAGGTTCAGAAATTAAGAAGTAATAAAGGGACTATTTCCTATCGTTCACCATTCATTCCAGCTATTGAAATCTCGTACCGAGAAAATCGCAATCGATAGGCATTGGTTCTAATTTCGGGCAAATAGTGGCATTTTTTTAAAAGCTCTAATAAGGTTACGTTTGGTCACCTTATCAATATTCGTATCGATTTCAATCAATCGCTGGACCGATTTTATTATTTGCTTGTAATTGAATGAGTGGAAAATTCCACTCTACTAAATACAGTACTAATTATGCCTATAATATTCTCTCAGCGTCCAAAATGGGAAAGAAGAATGGAGAATGGAAGGGAAGTTTCCATGCAATACAACTCGTTCGGAGTTACCGCTCTGGGAAGTAAGAGAGGAAAATTCTTGTAAAATTCGTACCATTGCACTTTTTGAGGAGTGAATGCGGGGAGAGAGATTGGCACTTACTGTAACCATGTGGCTGGCTTTAATTTCAGAACGCGATTTTTTTGGAGGGGGGGAGGGGCTTTTACCAAGCGAATACTGGATCTTCTTCTTTAGATATTACCGTATCTTGAATTTTTATTTCTTAATGCAGCTGTCAGTGGCAAGAATGCATACCTAATGCCTCTGATCCATTCCCTTCGACCAGATGTCTGAGCAAATGTTCCGGTTCCTGTCCTCCCTGCATCAGAAAATGCGGGAATAAGTGCAAGCATCGCCGCTGCCCTAACAAGTGTTGGGAGCCATGTCCTTCTTGCCAGGTCATTCATCCATCATTAATTCCTTAATTTCTCATTCCGAAATAATTAAGCTTAAATTCACCCTTTTGTCATATATTAAGGACCTTTGTGGCTGGCAGTGCCAGAAGAATTGCCCCCGGAGGCTGAAGTGCACGAAAAAGTGCCACGAGATGTGCGACCGGGAACCATGCGACCGGCCCTGCCCAAAGAAGCTTAAGAAATGCAAACACCCGTGCATTGCTGGCAGTGCCAGAAGAATTGCCCCCGGAGGCTGAAGTGCACGAAAAAGTGCCACGAGATGTGCGACCGGGAACCATGCGACCGGCCCTGCCCAAAGAAGCTTAAGAAATGCAAACACCCGTGCATCGGTCTCTGCGGAGAGCCATGCCCCCCTCTATGCAGAATCTGCAACGCGAACGAACTGATGGAAAGCGAAAACGCAATAGACGCGGATGCCAGGTTCGTCTACCTGCCGGATTGCGGACACTGCATCGAAGTGGAGGCCATGGATCAATACATGAAGATGGAAAGGAAGGAAATCGGAATGAAGAAATGTCCCCGTTGTCAAGCGGTCATCTGGTCGTCGGTGCGGTACGGGAACATCGTTCGACGGCTTTACCGAGATATTGCCGCAGCGAAGGAAAAGGCCTTCGGTCCCCTAAAGCAACATCAGCATGATTTTCAGAAGTCTTTCCAAGACTTTATACAGCATAGTGAGTTCGAAACTGTCTGAGCTTTCCCTGGTACTAAAATGATAAAACAATCTCAGAAGCTGCCACTGTAACTATTCACAAGTGTATGACTGCTTCCAAAAATTGGCTTTAAAAATTCTTACCGCAGTTTGGTATTTAAAGAGGTCAGACTTGAACTTCGAATGAATGGTTTATTGGCAGCGTTATGTCGGCCTTACGGAGGAGAATTTCCTTAGGAAGTGTTACGTATTTATTGCTGTCTGCTTTGAAAAATAATTACCACCAGAGAACGGATCGGAAAGAATAGTGAAACTTCGCATAAATCTATTTCCGATGCAGAAGAAAACTCGAGGCGGCTTGGGTTGCCTTTCCTTGCCTCTTCCTGCATGAAGGATTGGAAACGCGCGCTGGTGCAGACACACGCGCTCTAGGAATCGTATCGTCAGACTCGCTTTATGCATCTACCTTATGCTTTATGCATCTACCTCATGCTTTATGCATCTAACTTATGCTTTATGTATCTACCGGTTACAAAAAGGGCAGGTCAAGCGAATCTGCATGCGTTAAAGGCAAACATAGGAGGTGAAAATCCCTGGAATTCCTGTGCAACATGAGCGGTCGTTTGGCAACGCGATTCTCGAGGCAGGTTCGGGCGTGAAAGGGAAAAACTGGGTACTTTCACATCATGCTGAGAAGAAATGTCAACACCAGCCGTCTTCATGCGCTTACATAAGCTGATATGCAGCAAATAATATGGATGAAGTGCTTCCGTCAATCCGTTCTACATGGCGTTTCAAGTCACTTCCGCTGTTCAGAGGACTGCCTCCAGGAAACAGATAGACACGTCGCGAAATTTGGTACGTAGACTAATTTGACCGTGCGGAAGAAAACGTACGCAGTCATGCTGTGGCTTACGATGGCATTTTGGTCATATTAAATGGTACCTATGGTCCACAAATGGCATACGTTTTTATAATAGCTGTTCGATGTGCTTTCCTTTTGCGATAGTCATCATCTCCAATCGCGACAACACATTTCAAACTGCTGCTGCTTTGTTGTGATTTGTTAAAAACTGTTCGAATGCGCATTCAGCATATGCATCCTCTTCCTAAGATACCATAGGCTACCATGTGTGATCACAATGTCATAACAGGCCACCATGGAACTGTATACGTTTTCCATCGCATAGTCAAATTTGTCTACACACCAAGACTCCCAACGTTGTGACCATCGGTTTCCTGGAGGCAGTCGTCTGAACAATGGAAGTGACTTTTGAAACGCCCTGTACACTAGTCATCCTCTTTAGGGATAAAATAATAAATACTTAGAATATCCCTAATTTTCAAAATTCCAAAGTCTCATGAAGAACAAATTCTTCTGTTTTTTAATGGCTCAGATACTGGAATTACCGCATGTTTACTAACATTGAATTCGGTATTTGATAAAGAATCTGTATTTAGTTTTTGGTATTGGATGAAAATTAACTAGGAATGAAAAAAAAACAAACAAGTTAATTATTTTTTTGTTTACAGGCGAAAGTCCACATTTGCAATCCGAATTCAAAGCGCTCCAAGACAGCGCCAAGAGTAAGATCGACCAGATCGAGAAGTTCTGCGACGCTTCTGATGCTCCAAATATTAATGAGTTTGAGTTGGTGCTCTTCGAGAACCAGAAGGAAGTTTTGAGGAGGTTGGACGCTGCAGTGCAGGGTCACCGCGACGCTATCAAGGCTCGACTCGTTCGAAGAGCAAAGACGGTCTGCCAAAAGAATTCGTCCATGTCGAACCTCCTTTGCCCACCGAACGTGTGCTTCGCAGTCGAATCGCTCTTCTCACGCATTCTCCTTCTCTCAGATCGCGGAACGGGTGTTGTCGAGGACGAGGGGCTTCAACGACTGGGAACTGAAGGCCCTCGCGGGGGAGGTCGCGCGTTTGCAGCTCTTCGGTCTCTACTGGAAGCTCCAGGTGATGGCATACATTTCCACATTCTTTGCAGTTTCATTCGCAAAGATGTTCTGGCTCATAGGTGAATCGGTTTTGATCATCTAGTGATGGTTGCAATGTATAGAGTGTATCGAAAGTCTTGCATCAGATTGGGGGCTCAATATCAGCCTGGACATCTTGGAACTGACCTCACAGCCTGCGTTGACAGTGTAATGCCAAACTCAAATTAATCACAAAATTTGGCCCGAGTGACGAAAAACTGAAGTCTAGACTCGACTTTCGTCTTATTATGTTGGTGTGTCGCTGGTTTAATGAAACAGACCTAGCATGGCGCACATTGATACATTCACCCAACTTCGGTCGAATTATTCGTGAGTAACCCACATCAAGTCAAAAATGACCCAGTCATTTCAGTTTGGCATAATCATTTTTTCCAGAGAGTTTCACGATAACTTCGATCAAATCGATCTTCAACCCAAGTGAGAGTATTTTCCCTGTGATGCATTAAATGCATGGGTCTGCTCGCCGTTCTCACCTTGGCTGTTTCCTCCGCTCGCGATCGCACAGGACTGCCATTGCCACGGGCGGGCGTAGACCTCAGATCTTCTTGACCTTGAGGTTTGGCGTTCGCTTGGAAAACTGCCCATTCGTGGATTTTGGGCATTTCAGTGAAAGTTCCGTGACGCCCCTTACACGTGTTGCATGTGAGACCGCGTAAGGTAGGAAACTGTTTTAGGCCTTCTTGGTATGCAATAAATTGGCAAAAGAGTCCATTGAAAAGAAATTATTCGGCGAAATTTTTCGACTTCAGAAAACATGAGGTATGAAGAAGAATCTCAGAGGAGGAGGAATCTGTGAAAGTCACTGAAGCGCGACGAAACTTGAAGGCATTTGTGAGCAAATCATGGTTCCAAGAGATGAAGAGAATGTTTTGTTGTTTGAAGGAGGGGGAAGCGAACCGCTTCGCTGAAGCCAGGGAACACATTCGGAAAGCAGAGGCTCGGCTTTTCTGTCGGGAAATATTCACGGATGCCATGAATGAAGCGGTTCGCAGGGCCTTGGATGCTGCATCTCGCATCTGCGGAGAGTCAGGCATCTCGAATCACGAACGAATCATGGTTTTGCAGGTAAGCAGAGGTCTAACTGCGACTCAGGCCAATGTTGGTTTCTCTGAGGTGCGTGCTGTCGTTACAGGCCATGCATCTCGGCCAAGGGCTCTGGCATAAGTGTCCCAATGGCCACATTTATGCGACCGAGGACCGAGGGAGAGCCATGCAAGAATCGAAATGCAAAGAATGCGGGGACAATGATCGACGGGACTAACCATCAGCTGCCTCCAGAATTGCAATCGCCCTCCTAATGTCGCTTCTGGTTTCGGTGTGAGCGTGTGTTATAAAATGGGCACAATGTGTTTCAGCTATTTATTGTTATTAATCGTGTGACGCTTGAGGGCCTCGTCTCGATAGGTTAAGACTTCTGATAATATATTTTATTCTTCATCTCTTGTTTATTTCTTCTATAACTATATCGTTGAACATAACATTCCCCCAGAGTCGATGCGATAATTGCACCGATAATATTATCTACCTAGCCTTTCTAAGATACTGGCATTTTCCACGAAGAAGCGAGTTTTTTTTTTCCCCTCGGTGATGGGCCTCAAAAGCAATCCCAGTGGAAGTGGACGGAGGAAGCAACCAATGAGCTCGCTCCCCGGTGTGACGTCACTCCGACTTCCTTCAAAACGAGGAAGGAATTTCCGAGCGACCCGCAGTGTTCGGCCGGCAAGGACGGGATGCACGTGGAGTTCCTCTAATTTCTCCGTTCAATGAGCTCGCTCCCCGGTGTGACGTCACTCCGACTTCCTTCAAAACGAGGAAGGAATTTCCGAGCGACCTGCAGTGTTCGGCCGGCAAGGACGGGATGCACGTGGAGTTCCTCTAATTTCTCCGTTTCTCCCGCTGAGGAAACCATTCCAATTTTGATCCATCAAAGTCTCTGCTCCCTTGAGATAGATTTGAAAGGCTTCTTTTTTTTTCCCCCTATCCGCCGTTTTAAATGGGGAATATTTCTTAAGAAATTTAAAATTATGAATTGCTGTACAAGCCAATTACAAGCCCCGCGTGTCCAATTTTCAAGCGATTCTCTCTTCGTGGGATCCTTTTCATCGAAGTGACTGCGTCCGACATTTTTTTTCCAGCCAATTAATTGTAATATCGTGACGACGATGGAAAATTTTCATTCGAAAAATTCCTGCTGGCTCTCAAGATCTCAAAGAACGAAGATACAGTTTAGTAACTTATGGGGAGGGGAGAGTTTTCAGAGAGCCCTTTTTGGACCAGGATAAGTGCATTTTTGGGGGACAGAGATGAATCATGTCATGAAAAATGAAATAAGCTGTGTTATTTTTGGCTTAATGTACAGGTTGAGGTTCCGTCCCGAACGGTTGCTGGTTATGGTGCTGGAATTATGTTGGACTCATGACTGCTTCTACTTTCGTATGGGTGCATGGGTCTTCTGTGTTGAAATGCATGATCCTTTTCTTCAGGTGTCATGGGTCTTCTGTGTTGAAATGCATGATCCTTTTCTTCAGATGTCATGGGGGAGGTGAGACTGAAACAGCGGTTGGTGCTGGTTCTTTTGAGGGAAGAATAGTCAGCCTAGGCACAGTCTGGAGACAGTCTGTGGGTTAGACCTATGTCTATCGTCAGTGAGTCCCCAGGGAAGAGTGAAGGAGAGGGGGAAAGGGGGGAGATGGGTTGAAGAATTGGAAAAGCTTTGGATGCTCTTGTCATTTCCTACACATCTTGTCTCAGAATGTTCCGCACTAGGAGCTTAATGTTTACGCCCGGCTGGCGGATGTTTACAGAGATAAAATATCGAAGGGAAGCTTTTCAGTCCAGAGACATAGATATTCACCTGCATTCGAAACTGACGCGAAAATTTCAGGAAAACATCCAGCCGATGTCATATGTAAAATGAAGTCTGGCAACATCCAGTAAAAATCTTGAACTTTTCCGTCTGTAGAGCTTGTTACTTTCGAAAATAATATTTTCCTAGCCATTTAATTCAAGAGTAATTGCGTTCAAGCTTTTGCACACAAAAGACCCAAGAGTAACTTTTTATGGAAAATCACACCAACCCCCACGTTACCTCCCATGGCAAATCGCAGATCTAATGTTGCTCCCTTGAAAGCAAGAGGGTCAATGACTATTCTTGGAAATGAGTCGATCAATCCAGAAGAGGAAAGCATTGATATCTCTTCTTTTTTTCTCTCCAGCAATTCTAAGTCACAGTAATGCTGATAAGATCCGACGAGGATTTCCGCCTTCTATCTCATGACGTTCCAGACGATCAGCTGATGCTTTCTAGCCAGTGTTTTTCCGCGAATTCTTTCGCGAATGTCGTCGGTGCCGCGAATAGCGGCGATTTGCGAGGTTCTGCTGGTGGTGTTACCGGTGCAGCGCATTTTGTGTAGTTTGCAGAGTCTCCAGATTTCTCTTAGGGGAATCTTCGGCATGGAATAAAAGACTTGTAGGGTTCATTCCCCGACTGTCCTTGCCATTGCGTTTTTCTAGCATAGAATGTTATAATGTTATATATAATAATGTTATAATAAGGAAATTCTTCTGACTGCATTCTCTTTATTTCCCCTCCCCCCCTTCCTCAAGCTCCAAAACTTAGGATATCCCTACTCTACGATGTCGAGTAGTCCTTTTTTATTTATCAAGTGAACAAGTTTATCATTTCAAAATTCCTATTTGAGCGTCAGTAATTAACACACACTGATGAGTGCTTCCTCTGGTTGATATTTTTCATTTGCTCATGGTCTGATTCTTAAATTGCCAGAATCCACTTTAAGATAAGATTATGTCTCGTTCGATGGTAAATGTTCCAACAAAATCGGGAATCCGTTCTGTTAGTCTAGGAATTCAGATGTGTTGCCTGCGATATCGTTCATGAGATGTGTCCTGTGTGACGGCTTAGATCGACCGCGATATTCGTATCCCCTGTGAAAAGTGAGGTGCGAACTGGAAGTGGAAGATGCATCGAGGGACGAGGGAAGGCGCCCCAAGGCCTCCACAACACGGGGAAGGAGGGAGCGGAGGACACGGGGATCAACGTTGTCCATCGGGTGAGGAAAGTGTGACGAGCGGTGTGATCAGTGTCGCTCAGGGGAGCGGGGGGGGGGGGGGGGGCTGGACTCACAACTGGTCGATTGGGGCTAGGTCACCGTTCTTTGGCTAGGGCGTTCCTGACATCGTGAGAATATGCCCTTTGATAAAGGTGAACTATGTTCGTTCGTAAGACTCTACAGAAATGGTCGTATGGTTCACGCGCGCAGATTTTTCACTGGCCGAGGTTGCCGCTTGGTGGCGTGTGCGTTTCGGAAAGACCAACCACACGCCTCAAGCGTTAATCCAGCTTTTGTATAGTTTCATGATTACATGTTCAGATCCTCGCGCAACTCCTTTTCTTCCTTCTTCTTCGTATCACATGTTCCTCTTTTCACTGGTTCATGCACAAGTCATCTCTGCGCTATGAAAATGCAACCACGTGTATTTTTGTCAGGTGGGGTGAGAGGCCTGCAATGGAGAACCGCAGGAAGCTCAAGAAGGCAAATCTGGACAGACCAAACAGCTGTATCACGCTGGGGAGGCACCAGGCCGTTTTCATATGTTGGATTCAAGCGACTGAGAGAGATTGCCACGAAATTGTCGCCTCTAGAAGTCGTGATGACAGTCATGGATCCCAATGATAACTTTCGGAGACTCCTCTCTCGCTCAGACACCTTCCAAAAGATGAACTGGATGATCCTCATCGTGGAAGTGTTTGCAAAAGTATCCCTTGCGGTGGGGTGCGACGGTCTAGTTCAAGAGTCTCTCGCCATGCTGATGCAAAGCGAATTCCTGGAAGCCTGTTCGTTCACAGTTCTGTTTGAACTCCAACGTGACATCTCCAGGAACGTCAAGGGATACATGGTCTTGGAGCAGCTCTTTCTGGTGCTGAAGGCATTAGTCACGAGACAACCATGTTATTCTGGCACGAAAGTGGTGGAACTCGTTCATGCCTGCAGGAACTACCTATTTCAACTCCAGATCTACGGTTTCGACGTGGAAGAGATGAATAATAAGTTTTTTGAGCTCCTTGCCACGGCTGAACAGGCCTCTAGGGACACAATGCGAGGGGAATCAGTTCCCTCTCGCAGCTTCGGAGGAAGAACAGAATGGTTGAATGGCTTCCATCGAGAGTCGCCACCGGACAATTTTCGTGACATTCCTGTCACTCCTACGTCTGAGGAAATTTTGCATCCCGAAATTCCCTTCCTTCGACC
>CAJPEV010002920.1:0-11445 GCA_905338385.1 Darwinula stevensoni | reverse complement strand
ACAGGAGAACCCCCTTGTGAAAAATCGAGACATCAATGTCTACAATGGAGTAAAATTCCACTGCACGGCTCCCAACCGATTCGGGTTCCACCTCATCTTCAAGTTTGACGTCTCCCGTTTCTCAGAGGTGAAATGGGACATCACCAAGAGGTTCAGGTGGGGGTCTCTCCTCTGCTTTGCGGACGTTGATTTCAAACGCCTCATTTTCGGAACTGTATCAACGAGAGACCCCGAGGAGCTGAAGAAAGGCCTCCTCACCATCTCTCCAGAAAGCGACACACAGGACCTCGCAGCATGGATGTACGGGGAAAAGATCATCGTGGAGTCATTATCAGCATTCTTCGAGGGCTACCGCCATGTCCTGCGCTGCCTTCAGAGGCGACACGAGGAAAATTTTCCTCTTACCGATTACATTGTGTATGGGAGGGTGAAAGATACTATGCCCGAATTTCTACCAGACCATTACGATTTCTCCTTCATCAATCCTTACCTGGGTTTGGTCCGTCTTGCCGAAGCTGATTGGCCTCCTGCTGCAGACTTTGGTCTTGACGATTCACAGCTGGAAGCATTAAGGAGCGCTCTCACTCGAGAGTTTGCTGTCATTCAAGGCCCCCCGGGCACCGGGAAGACGTTCATCGGGTTGAAATTCGTCGAGACCTTGCTTAAAAATTACGTGACGAAGCAAACCGGCCCTATCCTTGTCATGAGTTATACAAATCACGCTTTAGATCAATTCCTCGAGGGTATCATGCTCTTTACGAAGGAGATTGTTCGCGTCGGATATCGGTCTAAGTCTCCTTTCATGGAAGAATTCCTCATGAAAAATTGGATAGAGAAAAGTCGACAGAAGACGCAAAGCCCCTATCAGGTGTCGAAGATGAAGTGGAAACGATTTCAGAAGAGGGATTTAATCCAGGAACAAGTGAATCACTTTGAAGAGAGTCTCCTCGTTCTCCAGGAAGGCTCTGGATTGATCTCGCCTGATACCTTGAGTGAAATGGGGATCATCGATGATGTTACTTATTGGCATATCCGACAGTTCTGGGATTGGCTGAATAGAGTAGCTCGTGAAAGATCAAATCTTTTTCCTGAAAGTCGACGAGTGCGGGAAGCCATCAATCGAGAGTTCCCAAAGCAGGGCTCTACCCCTTCTCCCCAAAAAATCATATCGAGGCTGCTGAAGCTGCAGGAAGAGGAACGACCCGAAGAACAAGAAGAGATTGAGGACACCCAAGCGATTCAATGCAATGACGACTATGAATTTGACATTGCTGTCGAAGATGATGATGAGACCCCTGAAGAGGTTCAGTCGTGCATCAAAATCAAGTTCGAAATGTCGAAAAATAGCTTATCTGACGACTTGAAGAATGCTGCATCCCTTCTTCAGTCTCATCAGAACGACCAGGACAAGGAAACACAAAAAATGGCGAAGCTGTTTCACAAAAGGGCAAACGATAGGCTGGAGTTCTTCCAGGACATCGAACCCCTGTTGAAGGTGAATCCTCAATGGATCCTGCGGAAGCCGAAGATCCTCCATAATGGGAACCTCGACGAGCAGGCACTCCAGCGATTGAGTCTCCACGATTGCCTGGAGTTATTGGCCTTTTGGCACGGGCAGGCCTTCGTCTGGATTCAAAATGAGTTGATGGAGATGTCCAGGTCGTATGCGAAAATTGTCCAAGAACTCAGGGACTTGAATGTTTTTACACAACTGGATGCAGTCAGCGGGGCTGAGGTTATCGGAATGACCACTTCTGGTGCTGCCAGAAATCAGGCATTTCTTCAAAACCTTCATAGCAAAATCAGTGAGTTACTTCATATCATCAACTAATATGCTTAATATTGGCATTGTATTTACAGCATAATGAATCTGTGTTGAATAAATTAATAAATTTCCTGTAATTTTCTATTTTGCACTTAGTAATCGTGGAAGAGGCTGCCGAAGTCTTTGAAGCCCACATTGCAACATCTCTTCCGCGTTCCTGCCAGCAACTCGTATTGCTCGGTATGATTTTAACCTATAGGCCTATCAAGGAAGTCGTACTGGTTGAGGAATTGAAGCTGAAATTTAATAAACCCATACACCCTTCAACCTTTAATCTTCCTCCTGGCCTACATGGCCACATGGCATTTGTCGGGTTGCATTTCATGATTTTGAATTTTGCACACTACCAATACAATAAACTTGAAATATTACCAATCAGCAAATACTTGAAATGCAATGTACCTTTCTTTATAGGGGACCATCAACAACTCAGACCGAATCCGAGGATGTATGAGCTGGCTCGAAAATACCATCTGGACGTGAGCATGTTCGAGCGTGCAGTGAACAACGGAATTCAGTTGAAGCGTCTGAGAATGCAGCATCGGATGCATCCGTCCATCAGCAGACTCATTTCTCCATCCATCTATCCCGACCTCATAAATCATGACTCAGTAAAGAATTATCCTCCTATATCGGGCATGATAAGGAATCTGTTCTTTCTCAAACATTCGTATGCGGAAGCTGAAGTGAGCTCCATGTTTTGCTTATAATGATCCGTTACTGAGTTTGTTTTCATATTGGTAATGCAAGTTGTTCTAACAGGAGTCGGACTTGCGCAGTCGAAAGAACTACTTCGAAGCGGAATTCATCCTAACCCTTTGTCAGAGACTTCTTCGCCAGGGTTGCTACTCTCCTGATGACATCACCATACTCACTACATACAGCGGTCAGCTTTTCCTGTTCAAGGAGGTATGCTATTATTTTTACGCTTCCTATGAAATGCATAGGTTGCGAAAAACGTTATTATTTGGATCATTTTCCACTGCTTTTTCAGCTGGTGCAGGAGACAAAATATGAGGACTGCAATAAAGTTCGATGCTCTATTGTGGACAGCTACCAAGGTGAGGAGAACAAGATCATTTTGCTTTCATTGGTCAGGAGCAACGAAAAGGGCCAGATTGGGTTTCTGAAGATAAAGAATCGCGTCTGCGTGGCCCTGTCCAGGGCAAAATGGGGATTGTACATGGTAGGAAACATGGATTCTCTCCGCAACAACTCCACGATTTGGAAGAGGATTGAGAGAGATTTGAAAAGACAGAAGGCGATCGGCCCCGAGTTGGAGCTCCAATGCTCGGTCCATAAGGATCAGATCATGAAGGCATCTGACTCCTCCCATTTCCCCGATGGCGGGGGTTGTCACTTGCCGTGTGAAGGGAAGATGCCTTGTGGACACGCTTGCCGAAGATCTTGCCATCCCTTTGATCGAGAGCATGTCAAATTGAAATGCCTGGAGACCATATTGAAAGAGATTCCTACATGCGGGCACTCCAACAAAATGGCCTGCCATCTCGACCCCGCCGATGAGAAGTGCAAAACCCGCTGCTCGACTCGTTTGAAATGTGGGCATAAGTGTGGTCGAAAGTGTCACGTTTCGGATGATCCATATCACATTGAGAGCTTCTGTAAGAAAGCCTGCGAGATATTATGCAAAGACGGCCACAATTGCAAAGAGAAATGCGGCACACCTTGCCCCCCTTGCATGGAAGTAATGGATCGGGTCCTGCCTTGTGGACATTCGGAGAAGATTCTTTGCTATATGGACGTGAACGAGTACGTATGCATGCAGAAATGCTCAAGGACTCTGCCCTGTGGCCACCGGTGTCGTCTCCAGTGCAGCGAGACATGTGGGGAATGCCGCTATTTTGTGGAAAAGATCATCCCCGACTGCGGTCACAAAATCGATGCGGAGTGCTCGTCGCTTCCGAATAAACGTGACTGCACAGAAGCATGTGAAAGGAAACTTCTTTGCGGTCATCCTTGCAAAAACACATGTGGAGACGTTTGCACAATAGATTGCCAGGTCCTGGTCCCATATCGTGGGGATATTCGGTTTGCGTAAGTATTAAGAAAAGAATCTGAAATTTGTCTACTTCCCAATCGACTGGCTGATGGTGAGACCTCTTTTCCAGTTGTGGGCACAAACCGAGAATCCCATGCTGCTACTCCGAAGGGAAAATGGACGCGGAGAAGTTGATGGAGTTCTGTGATGCTCCGTGCTCAAAGGTTCTCCCAGGCTGCAAGCACGCCTGCAAGGGGAAGTGTGGGAAATGTTGGGGAGGCAGACTCCACCAGGAATGCAGTGAACCGTGCGGCCGGCCTCTTCTCTGCGGACATACGTTAGTAATCTGAAATCTTATTCATCGTGCTATTGGTCAGGAGGGGGCGAGATGAGTTGTCATTGTACGTCCGACTCAAAATATGAACACTTGAGAGCTTTCATTGGAATTTCTAGATATCCGGGGCAATCTATTAATTGAAGTTATCTTATCTCCTCGCTTAGAACCCAGGAAAATTAAGTACGCAGAACTCTAGGACAACAAAAAAAAGTCGAAGGTGTTTCTGTTGGCGATTTTCCTTATGAGTTTGCAGCTGACCTGCATAACATTTGGGAAGGTTGAAAGAGCCAGAAATGATTTGAGAGCCTTAATTTTTTAAAATTCATCTGACTGTCCAGCAATTGGAAAAAATGAAATGAAATCAGTTGCACTCTGAAAATCTCAGTCGATGAGCTCGCGGGAATATTGTTCGTTTGAATTCCAAAGAAAGGGCGTATGTGTTATGCGCGTTGCGCAGCTTTTTTTGACCATTTCAGTATGAAAGCAACCTTTGTGCTCGTTGCATGGAATGAGCAATTTTGTTGCAAATTCATGCAAGAAAATGTTGTCGGTTGCACGCCGTAAGCAATCACAAAATTAGTTTCACCTGCTGTTAATTACGTATATACCATATGACAATTTTGTAGATATGATGCAGCCATGACGTAAGGACTTAATGGCTACTTGACGATATCTTCAACCAAGGCGTGACTCAGACAGTTATGACTAGAGTGGCATGAGCTCTCACATCTTATCTCTCCTTTCTCAAATGAGCATCTTGAAGTTCGGCACATGATCTTTCATTTGCATCTTCTGAAGCTCTACCCCCCCCCCCCCCCCCCCTTCCCCCCTTCCCCCACGTATCGCGACGGGAGTAACGATTTCGCAGAATAGCTTCTCTTCAGTGTTCATGTTTTCCATATATACAGTCTTCGCTTTTCCCGGTTCCACCGCGTTTCTTTCCATCCAGACGTCGATCGTTCCACCTCTTCTAATCGTGTACTTCCTGTCCTTGCTTTGCAAAACCAATCCAGTTAAGTTTGGAGGATCGGTTCGGCCCCATGAAATTCAGAGACAAAGATGATTGCAACAAAAATGCAATTCTGGAAGGCGCCGCTTGAAGAGACTGGCCACGCTCGGGAGACAACTACGAATCAGGGTCGTCACTTGCAAATTCAGTAAACCGCTCATATTGTGTCTGGATGAGGCAGCATGATCATTTGGAGAATTACTACCAGATATGCAGATTTGCAAATTGCCGAAAGAGCCATGGGCCCCTTCCTCTTTCCAGTTGGAAATCTGTTTCCCGAACTCGAAAGGTTGAAAGATAGGACCATCACCGGTTCATTATATAAGAGGAGCGGCTGCCTGCCTGGTTGCCCGGTTACGCCCGTTACGGTTACGGTTGCCCGGTTACGGCGTCCATGCCACACCCGTGAAAGACCTCAGAGAAATCCTTAGGCATTGCCGGTGAGAGGAGCGGATACATCTTATTTATTCGCAAAACTTCCTCCTTCGAACTCCTCTTGCTCATTCCGTGAAAAAAAAAAAACGAGAGAAATGCGCTCGTTGGGCAAAATTTTTGCTCATTACATAAAAATGCAATTATTCTATTTTTTGCGCGCATTCGGCAAAAACTTGCGCACTGTGCGCCATAAGCAGTTGCACGAATCACGTATGACATAAGCGATATGTTGAGTTGTGGGGTTAAACCGAAGATCGCTGTAGATGGTAATTAAATTAAATTTATTTTCCGATCAAATTTGACAATTTAGGTCGGTTGACTAAAACGAATGCCACACATCCAATATCTTTGAATTCAGGATTCCCATTTCATACGATGCCGCCGTCATCCGCAAGAATGCATAACTTATGATAATCCATATATTTCGACCAGATGCTTGAGCAAGTGTTCCGATTCCTGTCCTCCCTGCACCAGAAAATGCGGGAATAAGTGCAAGCATCGCCGCTGCCCTAACAAGTGTTGGGAGCCTTGTCCTTCTTGCCAGGTCATTCATTCATCATTAACCTCTTCATTTCTCATGATAAATAATCAAAGTTAAAACCACCCTCCTTTCTCATTATGAAGGAATTTTGCCGCTGGCAGTGCCAGAAGAATTGCCCCCGGAGGCTGAAGTGCACGAAAAAGTGCCACGAGATGTGCGACCGGGAACCATGCGACCGGCCCTGCCCAAAGAAGCTTAAGAAATGCAAACACCCGTGCATNGCACGAAAAAGTGCCACGAGATGTGCGACCGGGAACCATGCGACCGGCCCTGCCCAAAGAAGCTTAAGAAATGCAAACACCCGTGCATCGGTCTCTGCGGAGAGCCATGCCCCCCTCTATGCAGAATCTGCAACGCGAACGAACTGATGGAAAACGAAAACGCAATAGACGCGGATGCCAGGTTCGTCTACCTGCCGGATTGCGGACACTGCATCGAAGTGGAGGCGATGGATCAATACATGAAGATGGAAAGGAAGGAAATTGGAATGAAAAAATGTCCCCGTTGTCGAGCGGTCATCTGGTCGTCGGTGCGGTACGGGAACATCGTTCGACGGCTTTACCGAGATATTGCCGCCTTAAAGGAAAATGTCTTCGGTGACGTAAAGCAATACCAGGATGACTTCCAGAAGTATTTTCAAGACTTGATGCTGCCAAGTGAGTTCGAAATCGAGTTTTTCCCAGTACTAATATGATGAAACAATCTCTCAAGCACTTACTAATGTGTGTTAGGTGTGCTACCATGTGATATTTATTGCAGTCTTCTCTGAAAGAGAATCACTGCAAGAGAAAGGACTGGCAGAGAACCATGAAACTTTGCTTAAATGTTAAGTTGAATTTGCCTGAGGGCGACTTGATTTGGCGTTCTTCGTACACGCTCTATGTGTCTGCCGGGTACATAAAGAGCTAAAACCAGCCAATCTACATACGCTGAAGGCAAATATCGAAGGCAAGATCCCGGAAATTCCTGTGTAACACGCGGGGCTGTTTGGCTACGCGATTCGCAAGGCGCGTTCGAGTTCTGGAAGGGAAAAACTGGGCATTTCCACGTCACGCTGGGTATAGACTGCAGGTATAGACAAGTCTATACCTGCAGGCTTCATGCGCTTATCTTAGCTGATATGAGAAAATATGCGTGAGGTTTTTCTGTCAATCCGTTCTACGTTAGTCATCATCCTATTTAAAGAAAATGAGGAAATACAGGTATTAAAGAAAATCTCTCCTTTTAAAAATTCCACTGTCTCATGTAGAGCAAATTCTCAATTTTAAATATATATATTTAGACTCTGGAATTACCGCATTTTTATATTATCATTCGCTATTTCATAATGGATCTGTATGCGGTATTTCGTATTGGATGAAAATTAACCACGAATGAAAATCTAAGTTGATTATTTTTCTGTTCCTAGGCGGAAGCCCGCATCTGCAATCCGAATTCCAGGCGCTCCAAGCCAGCGCAAAGAGTAAGATCGACCAGATCGAAAAGTTTCGCAACGCTTCTGACGCTCCAATTGCGATGAATCGGTTCGAGTTGGTGCTCTTCGAGAACCAGAAGGAAGTTTTGAGGAGGTTGGACGCTGCAGTGCAGGGTCATGGGGACGATATCAAGGCTCGACTCGTTCGAAGAGCAAAGACGGTCTGTCGAAAGAATTCGTCCATGTCGAACCTCCTTTGCCCACCGAACGTGTGTTTCGCAGTCGAATCGCTCTTCTCACGCATTCTCCTTCTCTCAGATCGCGGAACGGGCGTTGTCGAGGACGAGGGGATGGAACGACTGGGAACTGAAGGCCCTCGCGGGGGAGGTCGCGCGTCTGCCGCTCTTCGGTCTCTACTGGAAGCTTCAGGTAATGGGAAACATCTTCACATTCCAGTTTCATTCGCGAAGATGCTCTGGATCATAGGTGAATCGGTTTCAATAATAATCTTGATGGTTGAAATATATACAGTAGCGTGTATCGAAAGTCTTGAATCGGAAGGAAATGGCACGGGACTCTATCTGCTTTGACATCTTGGAACTCGCCCGGCAGCCTGTACTGACTCTGAAATGCCAAAGTCAAATTAGTCACGGAATTCGGTCTAGGCGACCAATAATTGACTCAACTTTCGCAAATTATCTTGGTGTGCCACAGGTTTAATAAAATTGACCTAGTATGACAAATATTGACCCATTCGCCCAATATGGGCCGAATTGTCCGAAACTAATTCATATTAGTAATTACAAAATGACCCCATGATTCCAGTGTGACATATACAATATTTCCAGGCTGTTTTACGATGATTTTAAGTTAAATTGATCTTCAATAACCCAAGTGAAAGTTTTTTCCTCCGGCACATTTAATGCGTGGGTGTTCTCGCCCTGGCTGTTGCCTCCGCTCGCGATCGCACTTGGACTGCCTGAGTGGGCGGGCGAGGACTTTCTTGACCTTGAGGTTTGACCTTCCCTAGAAAAAATACAATTTCATGGATTCTGAGATTTCGATGAAATTTCCATGAAGCCTCTTACACGTGTTCCATATGAGACCATGAAAAACTGGAAACGGTTTCTGGTCCGGTGGGCAAGCATTCAATCGGCAAAAGAGCCCATTGAAAGAAATTATTCGAACGAAAAGTTGTGATTCGAGGAAAAAATCAGGCAAAAGGAAGAGCCTCAGGAAGAGCCGGAGGAAAGTAATTCGAGTTCAGTTAACCGTTTCGTGAGCAGTGGTTAGTATGCTTCCCAGGAAAGGTTCCACCCTCTCCATGCTCTGGGAAGTTTGCCATGCGAAAAATTTGCCCACAAATGGATTAATGAAAGCCACTGAAGCGAGGCATAACTTGAAGGCATATGTGCGAAAAACGCGGTTCCAAGAGATGAAGAGAATTTCCTGTTCTTTGAAGGAGGGTACAGCAAACCACGAAGCCACGGAACACATTCGGAAAGCAGAGGTCCGGCTTCTCAGTCTAGAAACGTTCACGGATGCCATGAATGAAGCGGTTCGCAGGGAGTTGGATGCTGCATCTCGCATCTGTGGAGAGCCGGGCATCTCGAATCACGAACGAATCATGATTTCGCAGGTAGTCATCGATCTAACCGTGATTCAAGCCAAGGTTGGAATCGCTGTTTGAGGAGTGTGCTGTCGTTGCAGGCCATGCATCTCGGCCAAGGACTCTGGTACAAGTGTCCCAACGGACACATCTATGCGATCGGGGAGCGTGGGGAAGCCACGCAGGAATCCAAATGCAAGGAATGCGGAGACAAGGATCGCAGGAACTAGCCACCAGCTTTTCTGGCCTCGGTGTGAGCGTGTGTGGCCGAATGCGTTTCGGCTATTTATTATTAATCGTGTGACACTTGATAGGCTAAAGCTTCTCGTGAGATATTTTATTCTTCATCTCTTGTCTTTTTTTTTTCTATAATTATTTCGTTGAATATAACACTCCCTGAGAGATTCTCATGCATCGATAATTTTATCCAAACTTGCAGAGCGGGCACAAAGTCACTTCAATGACAGTTTTAAATAATGGCATAATAACTTGAAATTAAGAAAAACTTTATTTAATCAAATGTAAATCAGGTGCCCAAAGTATCAGTGTGCAACTCATCACTGTCACGGCATAACTCAATGCGGCGCCATGTTCTCTTGGTCGGCTTTTCAATTTGTGGTTTGGTTATCTCCAAATAAAAAGCTGCTGAGACTGCAGTTTCGAGTTGGTCAACTGTCTGATATAGCTGTTTTGACACTTGTCCTTTGATGAACCCCCCAAAACTGTAATCACCTTTCGATCACCTTAAAAAAAAAAAAACATGTTTCCCATAGTTTCCCCCCTTTCCAAGATATTGACATTTTCCATGATGGAGCGAGTATTTCTTCGCATGGTGATGGGCCTCAAAAGCAAGCTCAGTGGAAATGGATGGAGGAAGCAACCAATGAGCTCGCTCCTCGGAATGACGTCACTCCGACTTCCTTCAAAACGAGGAAGGAATTTCTGAGCGACCCTCAGTCTCGGGGTCGGACTGGCAGCCTGGGGCCCCCGGGAAATTGCTGACTAGGGCCCCAGGCCCCCCCCCCCCCCCCCCCCCCCCAAAAAAAGGGGGGGGGGGGGGGGGCNTTAATTATTTTTTTGTTTACAGGCGGAAGTCCACATTTGCAAACCGAATTCAAAGCGCTCCACGACAGCGCCAAGAGTAAGGTCGACCAGATCGAGAAATTCTGCGACGCTCCTGATGCTCCAAATATAAATGAGTTTGAGTTGGCGCTTTTCGAGAATCAGAAGGAAATTTTGAGAAAGTTGGACGTAGCGGTGCGGGGTCACGGAGACGCTGTCCAGGCCCGGCTCGTTCGAAGAGCAAAGACGGTCTGTCGAAAGAATTCGTCCATGTCGAACCTCCTTTGCCCACCGAACGTGTGTTTCGCAGTCGAATCGCTCTTCTCACGCATTCTCCTTCTCTCAGATCGCGGAACGGGTGTTGTCGAGGACGAGGGGATGGAACGACTGGGAACTGAAGGCCCTCGCGGGGGAGGTCGCGCGTTTCCCGCTCTTCGGTCTCTACTGGAAGCTCCAGGTGATGGCATACGTTTCCACATTCTTTGCAGTTTCATTCGTGAAGATGTTCTGGCTCATAGGTGAATCGGTTTTAATCATCTAGTGATGGTTGCAATGCATGGAGTGTATCGAAAGTCTTGCATCAGATTGGGGGCTCAATATCAGCCTGGATATCTTGGAACTAACCTCACAGCCTGCGTTGACACCGTAATGCCAAACTCAAATTAATCAAAAAATTTGGCTCGAGTGACAAAAATTGACGTCTAGACTCGACTTGCGCCTTATTATGTTGGTGTGTCGCTGGTTTAAATGAAACAGACCTAGCATGACGCACATTGATACATTCACCCAACTTCGGTCGAATTATTCGTGAGTAACCCACATCAAGTCAAAAATGACCCAGTCATTTCAGTTTGGCATAATAATTTTTTTCCAGAGAGTTTCACGATAACTTCGATTAAATCAATCTTCAACCCAAGTGAGAGTATTTTCCCTGTGACGCATTAAATGCATGGGTCTTCACGCCGTTCTCACCCTGGCTGTTTCCTCTCCTCGCGATCGCACAGGACTGCCAGTGCCACGGGCGGGCGAAGACCTCAGATCTTCTTGACCTTGAGGTTTGACGTTCGCCTGGAAAACTGCCCATTCTTGGATTTTGGGCATTTCAGTGAAAGTTCCGTGACGCCCCTTACACGTGTTGCATGTGAGACCGCGTAAGGTAGGAAACTGTTTTAGGCCTTCTTGGTATGCAATAAATTGGCAAAAGAGTCCATTGA
>CAJPEV010002919.1:0-29474 GCA_905338385.1 Darwinula stevensoni | reverse complement strand
CAAGGTGCTGAAGCGAGAATTTCCATTGATGTAATTTTGGACTAATCGGTGTGGTTCAAAAACTCTTACAAATAAGAATTTTTCGGCTCCCAAAACTGCACCTTAAAAGGAGTCCAAATGCTCAAATCTATATGAGCTATAGAGGACACCGAAGACTATTTTGTTACATAAGCAGAATTTATTAATGCCCCAGGCCAGCCTTAATTTTCAAGAAAAAGTGAAACAGGACAATCATTTCTGGACAGAGGGAGTATATGCCTACGCGAGGATTCATTATTGTAGATAGATGGACGTGTTTTCAGTAGAGGAAAAATAGCAACAAGATATGGTTATAATGAAACTTGGCTCCTATGTGATACATCGTCCAAATTGGTGGGATTACACATTATGTGGATTTTTCTGTTGGTATTTTTTAAAAATCGTTGTTCGTCGGACTTTGAGCAGCTCTTCTGCAATAGAAGTGACTCAACGATAGTGACTCAACCTTCACATGTGAATCAATTTCCGGGATTAATCGACTCAGTGCAATACATAGTTGCATTATGGTACATTTCTTCCTGTTTCGATTCGTTCTCATAGCTAGAGTAGGAATGAGATGCAGTCAACGTGATACATGACACTCGTGATGCATTTTGGAGTTGGCTTGAATTACCGCGATTTCGCAATTTTCCTGCTGTCATTCATCGTAGATAATAGGACATGGTTTCAGTAGTTAATTTTTCCGGTCGCACACGGTGGATTTGGTACATCTTCAATGTGATCAGGTTTTCAAATTATAACATTATTATTCCTGGTAGGATTTCTTTTTGTTAAAGACGGACCTGGTTTTTGGAGCACAGGAAATAGAGGAACGGTAATCAAATTTGTTGAAACATGGTGCCCGTGCGATGCTTTTTTGAATTAGATTGGATACCAGCGATTTCTCATTTTCCCCTTTGCGATTCGTCATCTTGTGGGAGATATGCGACCTTAGTGATAAATGTGACGACTGTGATGCATCTTTCAATTTGGCCAGATCTTCCCATTATTGTTGGTTGGATTTCCCTTCTGCGTATAAAATTATTTGGCTTGAAGAGTACAGGAAACAGGAACAGAATGCTGTCACAACGATACATGACGCCAATGTAATGCATTTTAGAATTGACTTGGATTCCCGTGATTTCCCGCTTTATCGGCTTCGAATCATAGCGGGAAGGACATGGTTTCAATATTTCATCGAAGGGCAGTGAGGCAACTTTAATTAAATAGGTTGCGACTGTGAAGCATCTTTCAATTTGGATACATCATACCACTTACCATTTTGCCTGATTTAATTATTTATCCTAGCAAGATATACTTGGTTCAGGAGTACAACTTTGGAACGAATTGAGTAATTTGAGGGGACTGAAATTTTGTCGAAGATTTCCAATTTGTTTATAGTAGGTTACTTGATATTCAGTAAACCAAAAGCCAGGGAATTAGTGGAGAGGCACATGGAACAGTCGGAACTTTTCAGAATCTTTTACCCGATAATTATTGATGATACTATTCACGGAAGCAGAAACAGGTCTTTGTAGTAGTAATAGAAAGCTAGAATTTGATAAGACAAGTAGTTCTGGAGTTGCTGATTTCGGAGAAATCCTGCTTTTTAGGAAGTTATTCCATCACGTTTTCTTTTTCACGCGTATCGTAAAAAATGCCAATTTGATTAAGTCATTTGGGTAAGTGTGATAAAAACGAAAGTTTCATTTTTGAATGAATGGCAAAACTTATCTACGGCAGATATGATTAAATACTTTTGTGCATGTCAACGTTAGATTGTTAGCTTCAAATCCTGGTACGTATTTTCATCTACTCATTGTTACCCTTTCAGACCTGAATTAAGGCCACTATCGAAATAATATAATTATTTTGCATTTTTGAACTCTTACTATTCTAATTTAAATTTCTGTTTTATATATCGTTTTTACATTTTGTATAAATTTACCACACCATACCATATATTATATGTAATGTATGTAATTACATCACTGAAGATTATAAAACTGACGGGTGAGAGACGGCATCCGATGGAATTGAGCCATCGTAATTGCGCCCATTATAGTGGAAAATACTCTCGCAAAGTCGTGAGAATACTGAGAAATTACCATAAACGCAATGGAAATGCAATGTTCATTGGAATGGACGCTGGGTCTGAAAGGGTTATAGACTGTTGACGTGCACCGACTTTTCCAGTGCATTTGCACCGGAAAATTCGAGTTGATCACACCCCGAAGACGGGGTGTGATCACATGGCTAGTAATTCTAGGGTATTGCATTTCAGCCAAAACAGTCATCATGATTATTTTAAACCTGTAGACAAGCTATTTTATTGTAAGCGTTATCACTTGAGCAAATTTTTAAGTGATCACATTTACCCCATTTTAGGGGTAAGCATGAGTGATAAGTGTTATTTATTCAGCTGTTCTGAACAGTCGCAGAAATTTGAAATGATTGCAGCAAATTAAGTACTAGACATGAAACAGGGCACTTACCGTTGATATATCTCAGTTGAAGCAATGGAAATTACCTGGATATGCAAGGCAGGGCTAGCATAACAGACTTCTTAATTCATACTTTCTTGATATCATATTGCTCTTGTAAATATAAAAGTGAATGCTGATCAAGTTCACCTTTGACTACAGTGGTCCACAACTTCAGCCTTGTATGCGTTTCTCTTACGTGAGCCATTTCCGAGATCACACCTACGCCGATACCCTATTAGGGGTTGGCTTGATTTTGAACAGGGAAAATGCGATAATCAAA
The DNA here is from genome assembly GCA_905338385.1 of Darwinula stevensoni. Taxonomy (NCBI): domain Eukaryota; kingdom Metazoa; phylum Arthropoda; class Ostracoda; order Podocopida; family Darwinulidae; genus Darwinula; species Darwinula stevensoni. The sequence continues at coordinate 26,690 of CAJPEV010002919.1, read as the reverse complement.
ATAGTGCTTGGGCCATGTGATACTGATGAAGCGGCAATCACATTTTAGACTAAGTTAAACAGAATTTCTGTGCAAGCGTATTTATTTTTTCCGATGAGTTACAAATGGTCACTCTTATTTTGGACATGTGATCATACTTACCCCGACAACCGATTTTACGGAGTAAGCGTGATAAGTTTTCCTGTGCCCATGAATGGAACTGCAAAAGGCAATATGTGGCAAGAGCATAGAATCTACATGATAAAAAAATTGAAATTTTATTCTGCAGTACTGATCATACAAGGGAAGTTGATTGATGTGCGCCTAATTAAGTGCTTGAGTTGAGAGGGTACTCTTGTGTGAAATATCTTTAATTTCATCTAGTGATATAGTGATATTTGATTATTATATATGTGATATTTGACGAGATATAAAAATTGGATTAGCATGAAAGTGTATTGTCCTACTTTGTAAAAGTCAGGCATTTAAAAATCGTGTCAGATTCTTTAGAAAAAGCGTTATTCGATCTCCGATTCATCATCGGACCTAGAATGACTGTTCCAGTTTTTTTTTTCCGGAGCCCTTGTTATATTTCCCCCTTGTTATATTTGGTACGAGTGAGATACATTTTCCAATCGTGTTGGCGTTGGATAAAAACGTAAATCCAGCTGTGATTCATCATCAGAACTAGTGAATCTCGATTTTGGTCATTTTTCAGCTTTTGACAAAAGGTTGCCACTGTGATATTTCGTCAGAGTGTGATGAATTTTCCATTCTTATCAAATTCTATAGAATTAGCGTAAATCATGCCGTATTCAACATCGGATCTAGAAAAACTCTGTTTCAGCTCTTTCCCAACAATTGAGAAAAATTTGCCTCTTTGATGATACATGATCCCAATGTGATGCATTTTCCGACGGTGTCAGAATCTTAAGAAAAATCATTTTTCATGTTGTGATTCACGATTGGGGATTATAAAACTCAGTTTCCGCTATTCCCTAGTAGGTGCCACAAAGATGCTCACTGTGATACTTTGTCGAAGTTTGATGAATTTTGAAATCGTGCCAGAGTCTACAGTCTCACAGAAGGGTTAATTAGGCTGTGAAGCAGCCTCGGGGGTAGAAAAACTCGGTTTCAGCTATTTTCAGGCTCTTTACAAAACGTAGTAAACTGTGATACTTGGTCCAAGTGTGATGAATTTTCTGTTGTCAGGATCTTCAGGAAAAGTGCTAATCCCTCAGTCATTCTACATAAACCAATAAGACAGAGCAGTCAGCATGATCGGAAACATCTGCTTTTTGGACAAATAATCTCGGTACAGGATTAATGAGTTTCTCTTTGGGGCGTATCCTTTGTAACCAATCTCTTCTTTCATGAGTGTCTAAAGTTTCATGAGAATTCATCCAGCGGTTATGGAGAAACCTCAACTGAAAGGAAATTACTCTATTCGGATAGTTTTGTCCCTGGTTACATGGTCCCGTCTCGCGGACGGGGAACTGGGTGTCACTGGGAACGAGACGAATTATTTAGAGAAGCACGAATGTGCATAGATGAATATTCATCCTTTCTTGATGTTGATGAAATCGGTAGGATTCGACGTCTGAAGCTGGCGAACTCGGATTTAGCTGCATTCCCTCTTTTCAATGAATTTCACGAGACGTGATAATTAGTCGGAGTCTGACGCATTTTCCATGTTGTCAGAATTTTTCTTCTTATTGATAATCGCTGTAGGATTCAAAGTCTGAAGCTGGCGAACTCGGATTTAGCTGCATTCGCTCTTTTCAATGAATTTCACGCGATGTCATGCTTGGTCCGGGTGTGATGCATTTTCCAATGGTGTCAGAATCTTTCCTGGTCTTGTTGAAAGCGGTTGGATTCAACGTCTGAAGCTGGCGAACTCGGATTTAGTTGCATTCGGGCCAGATGCATTATTTTAACCGAGAGTGATACTTGGTCCGGGTGTGATGCATTTTACAATGGTGTCAGAATCTTTCCTGGTCTTGAAAGCGGTTGGATTCTACGTCTGAAGCTGGCGAACTCGGATTTAGCTGCCATCGCTCTTTTCAAAGAATTTCACGCGATTTCTTGCTTGGTCCGGGTATGATGCATTTTCCAGTGGTGTCAGAATCTTTTCTGGTTTTGTTGAAAGCGGTAGTATTCGACGTCTGAAGCTGGGGAACTCGGATTTAGCTGCATCCGCCCTTTTCAAGGAATTTCACGGGATATGATACTTGGTCGGTGTCTGATGCATTTTCTAGTGGTGTCAGAATCGTTCGTACTGTTGATGAAGCCACTTGGATTCAACGTCTGAAGCTGGCGAACTCGGATTTAGCTGCCATCGCTCTTTTCAATGAATTTCACGGGATATGATACTTGGTCGGTGTCTGATGCATTTTCCAGTGGTGTCAGAATATTTTCTGGTTTTGTTGAAAGCGGTAGTATTCGACGTCTGAAGCTGGGGAGCTCGGATTTAGTTGCATTCGGGCCAGATGCATTATTTTAGGCGAGAGTGATACTTGGTCGGGGTCTGATGCATTTTCCAATGGTGTCAGAATCTTTTCTGGTTTTGTTGAAAGCGGTAGTATTCGACGTCTGAAGCTGGCGAACTCGGATTTAGCTGCCTTCGCTCTTTTCAATGAATTTCAAGGGATATGATACTTGGTCGGTGTCTGATGCATTTTCCAGTGGTGTCAGATTCGTTCGTACTGTTAATGAAGCCGCTAGGATTCAACGTCTGAAGCTGGCGAACTCGGCTTCATCTGCAACCGCTTTTTTCGATGAATTTCTCGCGATGTAATGCTTGGTCCGGGTCTGATGCATTTTCCAGTGGTGTCAGAATCTTTTCTGGTTTTGTTGAAAGCGGTGGTATTCGACGTCTGAAGCTGGCGTACTCGGATTTAGCTGCCATCGCTCTTTTCAATGAATTTCAAGGGATATGATACTTGGTCGGGGTCTGATGCATTTTTCAATTGTGTCAGATTCGTTCGTGCTGTTAATGAAGCCGGTAGGATTCAACGTCTGAAGCTGGGGAACTCGGATTTAGTTGCATTCGGGCAAGATGCATTATTTTAGCTTAGAGTGATACTTGGTCGGGGTCTTATGCATTTTCCAGTGGTGTCAGAATCGTACGTGGTGTTGATATTTGAGGTTGGATTCGACGTCTGAAGCTGGGAACCTCGGATTTAGTGGCATTCGCTCTATTCATTGAATTTCACGCGATGTGGTGCTTGGGCGGGGTCTTATGCATTTTCCAGTGGTGTTTGAATCGTTTGGACTGTTGATATTTGAGGTTGGATTCGACGCCTGAAGCTGGGAACCTCGGATTTAGTTGCATTCTGGCCAGATGCATTATTTTAGCCGAGAGTGATGTTTGTTCGGACTGTGATGCATTTTCCAATGGTGTCAGATTCGTTCGTGCTATTAATGAAGCCGCTAGGATTCAACGTCTGAAGCTGGGGAACTCGGATTTAGCTGCCATCGCTCTTTCCAATGAATTTCACGGGATATGATACTTGGTCGGTGTCTGATGCATTTTGCAATGGTGTCAGAATCTCTTCTGGTTTTGTTGAATGCGGTTGGATTCAACGTCTGAAGCTGGGGAACTCGGATTTAGCTGCATTCGGGCCAGATGCATTATTTTAGCCGAGAGTGATGTTTGGTCGGGCTGTGATGCATTTTCCAATGGTGTCAGAATCGTTCGTACTGTTGATGAAGCCGCTAGGATTCAACGTCTGAAGCTGGGGAACTCGGATTTAGTTGCATTCGGGCTAGATGCATTATTTTAGCCGAGAGTGATACTTGGTCGGGGTCTGATGCATTTTCCAATGGTGTCAGAATCGTTCGTACTGTTGATGAAGCCGCTAGGATTCAACGTCTGAAGCTGGGGAACTCGGCTTCATCTGCAACCGCTTTTTTCGATGAATTTCTCGCGATGTCATGCTTGGTCCGGGTCTGATGCATTTTCCAGTGGTGTCAGAATCTTTCCTGGTCTTGTTGAAAGCGGTTGGATTCAACGTCTGAAGCTGGCGAACTCGGATTTAGCTGCCATCGCTCTTTTCAATGAATTTCACGGGATGTGATACTTGGTCGGTGTCTGATGTATTTTCCAATGGTGTCAGAATCTTTTCTGGTTTTGTTGAATGCGGTTGGATTCAACGTCTGAAGTTGGGGAACTCGGATTTAGCTGCATTCGGGCCGGATGCATTATTTTAGGCGAGAGTGATACTTGGTCGGGCTGTGATGCATTTTCTAGTGGTGTCAGAATCGTTCGTACTGTTAATGGAGCCGCTTGGATTCGACGTCTGAAGCTGGGGAACTCGGATTTAGCTGCATTCGGGCCAGATGCATTATTTTAGGCGAGAGTGATACTTGGTCGGGCTGTGATGCATTTTCCAGTGGTATCAGAATCGTACGTGGTTTTGATATTTGAGGTTGGATTCGACGTCTGAAGCTGGGAACCTCGAATTTAGCTACCATCGCTCTTTTCAATGAATTTCACGGGATATGATATTTGGTTGGTGTCTGATGTATTTTCCAATGGCGTCAGAATCTTTTCTGGTTTTGTTGAATGCGGTAGTATTCGACGTCTGAAGCTGGCGAACTCGGATTTAGCTGCATTCGCTCTTTTCGATGAATTTCTCGCGATGTCATGCTTGGTCCGGGTGTGATGCATTTTCCAGTGCTGTCAGAATCGGTCATACTGTGGATATTTCCGGTTGGGTTCAACGTCTGAAGCTGGGAACCTCCGATTTAGTGGCATTCGTTCTATTCAATGAATTTCACGCGATGTGATGCTTGGGCGGGGTCTGATGCATTTTCCAGTGGTGTCAGAATCGTTCGTACTGTTGATGAAGCCACTTGGATTCGACGTCTGAAGCTGGCGAACTCGGATTTAGCTGCCATCGCTCTTTTCAATGAATTTCACGGGATGTGATACTTGGTCGGTGTCTGATGCATTTTCCAATGGTGTCAGAATCTTTCCTGGTCTTGTTGAAAGCGGTTGGATTCAACGTCTGAAGCTGGGGAACTCGGATTTAGCTGCATCCGCCCTTTTCAAGGAATTTCACGGGATATGATACTTGGTCGGTGTCTGATGCATTTTCCAGTGGTGTCAGAATCGTTCGTACTGTTGATGAAGCCGCTAGGATTCAACGTCTGAAGCTGGCGAACTCGGATTTAGCTGCCATCGCTCTTTTCAGTGAATTTCACGGGATATGATACTTGGTCCGGGTATGATGCATTTTCCAATGGTGTCAGAATCTTTCCTGGTCTTGTTGAAAGCGGTTGGATTCAACGTCTCAAGCTGGCGAACTCGGATTTAGCTGCATCCGCCCTTTTCAAGGAATTTCACGGGATATGATACTTGGTCGGTGTCTGATGCATTTTCCAGTGGTGTCAGAATCGTTCGTACTGTTAATGAAGCCACTTGGATTCGACGTCTGAAGCTGGGGAACTCGGATTTAGTTGCATTCGGGCAAGATGCATTATTTTAACCGAGAGTGATACTTGGTCGGGCTGTGATGCATTTTCCAGTGGTGTTGGAATCGTTCGTACTGTTGATTAAGCCGCTAGGATTCAACGTCTGAAGCTGGCGAACTCGGATTTAGCTGCATTCGCTCTTTTCGATGAATTTCTCGCGATGTGATGCTTGGGCGGGTTCTGATGCATTTTCTAGTGGTGTCAGAATCTTTTCTGGTCTTGTTGAAAGCGGTGGTATTCGACGTCTGAAGCTGGCGAACTCGGATTTAGCTGCCATCGCTCTTTTCAATGAATTTCAAGGGATATGATACTTGGTCGGTGTCTGATGCATTTTCCAGTGGTGTCAGAATCGTTCGTACTGTTAATGAAGCCACTTGGATTCGACGTCTGAAGCTGGGGAACTCGGATTTAGTTGCATTCGGGCCAGATGCATTATTTTAACCGAGAGTGATACTTGGTCGGGCTGTGATGCATTTTCCAGTGGTGTTAGAATCGTTCGTACTGTTGATATTTGAGGTTGGATTCCACGTCTGAAGCTTGGAACCTCGGATTTAGTGGCATTCGTTCTATTCAATGAATTTCACGCGATGTGATGCTTGGTCGGTGTCTTATACATTTTCTAGTGGTGTCAGAATCTTTCGTGGTGTTGTTGAAAGCGGTTGGATTCGACGTCTGAAGCTGGCGAACTCGGATTTAGCTGCCATCGCTCTTTTCAATGAATTTCAAGGGATATGATACTTGGTCGGTGTCTGATGCATTTTCCAATGGTGTCAGATTCGTTCGTACTGTTAATGAAGCCACTTGGATTCGACGTCTGAAGCTTTTTCCAATGGTGTCAGAATCGTTCGTACTGTTGATGAAGCCGCTAGGATTCAACGTCTGAAGCTGGGGAACTCGGATTTAGTTGCATTCGGGCCAGATGCATTATTTTAGCCAAGAATGATGTTTGCTCGGGCTGTAATGCATTTTCCAATGGTGTCAGAATCGTTCGTACTGTTGATGATGCCGCTAGGATTCAACGTCTGAAGCTGGGGAACTCGGCTTCATCTGCAACCGCCTTTTTGCGATGAATTTCACGCGATGTCATGCTTGGTCTGGGTGTGATGCATTTTCCAATGGTGTCAGAATCTTTCCTGGTCTTGTTGAAAGCGGTTGGATTCAACGTCTGAAGCTGGCGAACTCGGATTTGGTTGCATTCGGGCCAGATGTATTATTTTAACCGAGAGTGATACTTGGTCCGGGTGTGATGCATTTTCCAGTGGTGTTGGAATCGTTCGTACTGTTGATTAAGCCGCTAGGATTCAACGTCTGAAGCTGGCGAACTCGGATTTAGCTGCATTCGCTCTTTTCGATGAATTTCTCGGGATGTCATGCTTGTTCCCGGTGTGATGAATTTTCCAGTGGTGTCAGAATCGGTCATACTGTGGATATTTGCGGTTGGGTTCAACGTCTGAAGCTGGCGAACTCGGATTTAGCTGCCATCGCTCTTTTCCAAGAATTTCACGCGATGTCATGCTTGGTCCGGGTATGATACATTTTCCAGTGGTGTCAGAATCTTTTCTGGTTTTGTTGAAAGTGGTAGTATTCGACGTCTGAAGCTGGGGAACTCGGATTTAGCTGCATTCTGGCCAGATGTATTATTTTAGCCGAGAGTGATGTTTGGTCGGGCTGTGATGCATTTTCCAATGGTGTCAGAATCGTTCGTACTGTTGATGAAGCCGCTAGGATTCAACGTCTGAACCTGGCGAACTCGGATTTAGTTGCATTCGCTCATTTCAATGAATTTTACGGGATGTGATACTTGGTCGGGGAGTGATGCGTTTTCTGACGTCTGAAGATGTCGAACGTGGTTTTAGCTACATGCGAGCAAGATGGAAAATTTTCGCCCAGGTGTGATACTTGGTCGCGGTGTGATGCATTTTCTGATGGTGTCAAAATCGTTCGTAATGTTGATGAAGCCGCTAGGATTCGACGTCTGAAACAGGCGAACTCGGATTTAGCAGCATTCGCTCTTTTCAATGAATTTCACGCGATATGATACTTGGTCCAGGTGTGATGCATTTTCCAATGCTGTCAGAATCGTACGTGGTGTTGTTAATTGCCGTAGGATTCGACGTCTGAAGCGTTCGAGTTCTCATTTCGCTGCATTCCTCTTTTCAATGAATTTCACCGGCTGTGATGCTTGGTCGGGGTGTGATGCAATTTTTGATGGTGTCAAAATCGTTCGTGGTGTTGAAGAAATCGTTAGCATTCAACGTCTGAAGCTGGCGAACTCGGATTTTGTTGCATTCGAGCAAGATGCATGATTTTCGCCCAGTCTGATACTTGGTCGGGGTATGATCCCTTTTCTGATGATATCAAAAATCTTCAATAAATTTATCTTCTGGCGTAGTGTTAAAATCCGAAATTTTTTATCTTGGATTTAGCTGCTTTCGCGTTCTTCACTGAATTTCCTCAGGTGTAATACTTGGTCTTATTGTCATGCCTTTTCCGATAGTGTTAGCGACTTTGGTGAGGTTGATAGTCACTCTATTATTTAACATTGGTGTTCGTGAAATTCGGTTTTTGCTATGTTCGCGAACATTTTAGATTTTTCCCTTACGAATCTTTCCCATTTTCTTATTGTTTATTCGTTCCGAGAATTAATATAATCTTGGATTTTCTAAATCGGAAGTCGTTGAACTCAGGTTTAGCTATATTCGAGCAATGTGCACATGGTCGTTTCGTAATCGAAGCGGCCTAGAGTATGGCAAAGGTAATATCGTACATATAATACTTTTATTCCTGCTAACTTTGGTACTTGAAAGTAATTTTCGGGAAAAAAAATGATGACCATGATGTATTTTCTCACATATAGGACCTCTCTCAGGCTTCCTACCTGTACGTATTTACTACAAATAAACGCGAGGGATGCGGGAAACTCTTCTCCCATGTAGATCTTGTATGTGCTGCGAAAGACATTTAGAATCATGAAATGAACCGAATGATGATATCAAATTATGATATCAAATTATGATGTTCATAAGAGATCTGATGCGCCTGACTAAACATCGTTTAGAAGTCCAACAAAATTCTTGAGGTTTTTAATAAAGGTCTGCGAGGTTCTCTCATAGGTGTGAAAGGCTTGTATTTTATTTGTGTCCATCGTGAGCTAAAATGAATGCTCATTTCTGTGCTGGTTTTGATGAAGGAAATTGAGGAAAAAGAAAAAAAGAAAAAGTAAAAGTTGAGGCTGAATGAGAGGTCCTTTAACTTCTTTTTTATTCCCCAAGAAGGAGAATTCCTTATATCGATCTTTTTGCTTCTCGGTGCTATCAGACAGCACTTATGCAACAGTTTCACTTTTGTCACATGGTTTCTTACTTCTTCCCCATTCCATTGGGCAAAGGTAACACTGGTTGATGGCAGTGCAATCACACAGTCCTCTTGATATTTCGCCAGCAATATCATTTGCTCCTTGTAGTGTTGGCTGATATTCGCCTTTCGCTAGCAAGCCGCCATGCTGACACAGACTTTGCGGAGCGCAAAGTCTGTGTCAGCATAAGTTAAAAGTTGCTAAGTTAAGCAGTGTGATAAGACGAATTTGGAATGGTTGAGATGAGTACCCTGCTTTCCAGGACCTTGGCTGGCGGGGGGGGAATGGGTTAAACAGCTTGTCACATTAAGCAGACTTCTTAGCAGGGTTCTAGGCTTACTTTCGAGAATCCATCCATATCCATATCCATACTATACGCTAAGGCGTTGCGTGGTAGGATTAGCCTCTGGTTTATACAGCTTTTGCTCCTCCACGACATAGGCTAGGTAGCTGATGGGCCTGCAAGCCTTCGCCTTTCCATGTCATAGGCTAGGCGCGTTTCGTGATTCGCCCGTGCAGCTTTTAGGCCTTCAAGCCTCTGCCTTTCCAGAACCATGGCTGGGGGGGGAATGGGTTAAACATTGCCTACAGGACAATTTACTCTGTCGATCCGCCGTTCTGTCCGAAGCCTCAGTTACCTTAGCCTAAAGCTTGATGCCGACTAGGCTATGACTGTTTCGGCCATAGGCTAAGCAAAATGACTCGCGAAAGGGCTAAAAAACGGAGGTCTCTGTGAGCGGTACGCGAAGTGTTAAGAAAGTCGGATGCGATGCACCCGTGGAAGAGGAGCGGCGAGGCTGCGTAGGTCTGCACTGACAAGTGAGCAGCGTGAAGACGTTGATGCTTGGAGAAGAGATGCATTAATTGTTGAGCAACATGAGGCTGTTAAGGCTGCGCGGAGAGCAGTGCGTGTACGCGTCGAACCTTTAACCCACACTCTTGCTGCGTTGGCTGGGACGCCCAACGTCATTCCAGCCGTTCCGCACGATCCCTATGAAAGTGGAGTACTCTGTAGAGCACTGCTTGGTTTTGCCTTACTCCGCTTCGAAGTGAAGACTTCGGCAAGGTTGTTGTCACGATCATGTTACGATGTTCCATTCGATCCCATTGGGGTTTCAGCCAGAATTGAAAACGTTTTTGTTGGGGGAAGATGCAAACGATCGCAATTTTTACGAGTTGATCAGGCAGTGTAACAGCGCAAACGCGTTTGCTTCCTTTTGGTAGAACGATTGTTGACACTTCCAGAAACGGTCCTTACTGCTTCAAAGCATCCGGCGAAGTCTGTCATTTGACTACGACCAGTCTACATCCATTTGATAATGTCTTTCCTCCTCTAAAACAAAATCAATAATTAGGTTATACTCGTTCGTTTATGATGCGGATGAAGAGGTTCAAACGCAGCAGCGCATGACAATTCGGAACGGGAATTGCGTCGCTGTTTGTTATCAATGGAGCAAGTGGCACTGGGAAACAATTCCTGTACACCACACGGATTCACATACTGAACGTGTCATTCATCGCGCAAAAATCAGGCGATGATTCCAGCTACCGACGTCATCATTTGAGATGAAGTGCAGGGAACGATGGAACGCGCGCTGCGAGACTCGGTGGACGATGACTGAGTTCGTGGGTAAGTAGTTGTGCTGATTGGTGACATTCGCCGAGTGTTGCCAGTTGCACGGAGAGCTCAGATGGATCGCCTCCTGTATTCGTGGAAATGCTTCACTGTCCACATCGAACAAAAATCGAATAAATCGAATTTCGTTTGCAGTTAAGGGATTAAAATAAGGTCACGCTCAGAGTTTTGACTGTGCTCAACATGTCTTCGCATGTCGAGACGTGTCGCCTGATAGGGTTGCACTTCATTGCGTAGCGTCAGTCCACTGTGGTGAGCCGATAATGCTAAAATTGGGAAAACGGCCAGTGAAACTTTTGATTTACTCAAGGTAGCATGTGGTGATGATGCTATGCGGTGATGATGTACGCAAGTTTTTGATTGGTTCCATCGCAAGCAGCAGTCGACAGAGTGAAGGAGTCCTTCGTCCCCATGGCCAAAAAAAGCACGCCAGTGCGCATCAAAACTAAGGTCATGTTACTGACTTTTATTGACTGAAGGTGTTGTGCACCTTGACTATGCTCCACAGGGACAAACAACCAACAAGGAATTTTAAATTGAAGTTTTGAGACGTCTACGTGAAGCAGTCCGGAGGAAATGGCCCCAAAAGTGGGATTCCAGAGACTGCATGTTTCATCACGATAACGCTCCCTCTCACTCTTTGCAACTTGTCCAGCAATTTTTGGCCAAAAACGCTACCACCCAAGTGCTGCAGTTTCCATACTGGCTTCATGCAACTTTATTTTGTTTCCGAAGCTCAAAAAGACCCTGAAAGGAAACCGATTCGATGATGTCGAGACCATTTAAAAAAATTCGACGGAGCAGCTTTTGGTCATCCCGAAAAGTGCTTCGAAAAATGTTTTAAAGAGTGCCAGGATCGTTGGCCAAAGTGTGTGGCTTCAGAAGGAGGGTACTTTCAGGTAGATAAAGCCCCAAACCCTGTAAGTACCATATTCTGTCTATAATCGCACCAGTCCGGATACTTTTTGAACAGACCTCGTAGTTTCTGTTTCACTGAGATGGAATTGGGAGGAGACTCCTTGCCAATCGACTTGGAAATGAGACCTCATCATACCTTATAATCTGGTAGAGGAAGAATTATGCCACTCTTCATCCAAGACATGATTGCTTCCTAGAAAGGAAAAAAAAGTGAGAAAATGGCTTAGTAGAGGCCGGCATTTACAGGAGGGTTCATGGAATTTCCGCGCTTCCTGCGAAGTCTCCATGTCGTGGAAAACCTTCCATCTTCCCCAGAGGATTCAGGACCGATCGCATGAACGATCCTCGATTTAAACATTCCTCATCGATTGTCATTGTTTGAACTTGCTATGGTGTCTATGAACATAATGGTTAACCACTGCCTGATATTTTGCGTGAACTCCACTCGTGTTTTCATGGAAAATTTTCCGTATATGTTAGCCAACGGTTCGACAATAATTACAGGAATAATCGTGAATACAATCCAATGTTCGCCTTAGACATCGATCAACTGATGACTTTTCGTCAGGCTGGAAATTGATCACAAGGAAAACTCCGCGCTGGATCTTCTTTTCCCGATGGCCGCGGAAGCGAAGCAGCCGTTCTTCATCTACGATGAAGAATTGGCCTCATTTCGGCAGCGCTAGAATAATACGGACGTGGATTTGGAGTCGAAAGGGACGGATTTGCATGCAACCCGATCCCATCGTCGCGTTCTCGGTCGCAAAAGATTGCGACTAAAGCTGAGGCTTCCATTTTGTCTCTCTCTCAAGCAAAAGATATTAAAGACCAGCACACGGAGGAAATAAATTTTCTAAATAGAGCGGACGAAAGAAAGACGATCCACTTCGCTAGAGTGGGAATTCCGATTGAGGGCGATGCTGCAGAAAAACGCAGAGAAGTTTCAACGCGAGTATTCCTTTCACTCGCCCAAGTGATGCTATGACCGATTTTCTGCATACGTCATTCCCCGAACCTCAGATGATCTGAATTCACCGTAAATTTGAACTCAGGAAGTGGCATGAACTTTTTTCTCGCAGTTTCAACCGTCGAGGAAAAAAAAACGCTCGACGCATCGTTCTCAGAGCATTACGTGACACGATCAGCTCGTTTCCATGGAAAGTTTGCGGTCACTACTATGGGATGTGGAGAATATTCTCTCTTTCCTTCGACTACATCTACGACGAACATTTTGCATGAAAAATATTAATTTAAATAAAGCTTTTCAGCAACGGTTACTGTAAATTTTTCTCCGATATGACCGAAACCACGTTTTCCTTTTTACATCAATGAGTCGAATTTTTTTTAGATTTTTAGAATTTGAGATTGTTGACGCCAAAATCCGTTTGAAGCCCTTGGCGTGCATAACACATGAAGAAGCCACTCTGTCTCCCAAAAGCAAGCGTCCGATCGATGAGTCGCATCCCATTCTCAGGGCTTTTATGGAACCCGGACCTGCACCCGTAATTTGGGGAATAGATCAAGAGGACTCGGACGAAGGACTTCCTTCTACTAATGGTTTTCCGTGGGACGTTTTCACTTCTCAGGTCTTGGTATGTATGAAAATATAACAGTGATGGAATTAACCCACATTACCAAAAAGCTTGGCCCAACAATGGCTCCTTCATGGCTACGTCAGCAGATCGTCGGCATTGGCAGGCATGCTTAGCCCATTCCTGGCTCCAGCATGGCTAGCCATTTTCAGTACTTCATTGGTGGAGGAATGGGCTCATTCGTGACTCTAGGCTGGTTTCCCATTATTGGCGTAACATTGGCAAAAGGAACAGGCCCAATTAAGGCTCTAGGTTGGCATGGAATTAAGTTCGGCAAATATCAGCTGCAGGCAAAATTTCTTTGCCAATATTGCCCATTTTGGCGAAGCAATGTCTATGGGCAATAATGCCCTGCCATCATTGATTCCATATCGAAAGGATGGGACGTCCTATGTGCCTCAGTTGCACTTCAAAAGATCCAAGAAATGAAGTTCTCATCTAAGCCACTAGATGGTTCTCGCTTTCCAGACAGTAACCAAAAGTACCCTTCTACCCTTCCCTAGATTCGTCATTCACAGGAGTACATACAGGGTGGGCCACTTAAAAGTAGCCCGCCTCTGGTCCGAGCGTGGCGGAGGTGGTCGCCCCTTGCACACTATTCTTACTGTCGCAGTATTATAGGAGGCGGGCTACTTTTAAGTGGCCCACCCTGTAGTACCTCATTATTTATTTCGTCATGTCTCAAAGGCAATCGATCGAAGCTATAATTTCATTAATTATCTCCATATTTGAGATAGATTCATGGAGTTCAGAAATGAATCGGGCTAATGCTACCTATATGACCCTGCCTGTCTTAATGTTTTTTCAATTAAGGCAGCTCAGCGTCAATCGTAGGATCTCTCTCTTTAGCTAGTATGCCTTATTAAGCAGCTAACTTCTCTATCTGTCGGGACAAACAGGGAGCCTGATAAAAGTGGGTCTAAAATAGCCCCAACGTGTTTTCATTCTTTAAAAGTTAACGAATCTCATCTTTTTCTAGGCTGCTATTGCAACTGTCCTAACTAATGAGTAATCTGTAAAGCAGACGGGAGAAACCTCGGTCTCTGACCGGGACAATGGGGACCATTCCCATCGTCTAAATCAGCTTCGAGGGGTCTTGCACCTGCCAGCCCGCTCGCAGGAGGGTTTCACCGGGACTTGCGGGACCCCTCATGTACCCACCATCAGGGAGAGGGGCCAGCCCCCCATTAGCTCCTATTCTTTCGAGAAAAAAACTTAATGTTTTCTTCTCTCTGGAACCTAAGAATTTTGAAACGATGTTCTATTAAATGCGAAGTCTAACCATCACTACCTCATCCGGATGATGGGACGGGACTAACGGTTTGCGTTCGTGAATATTACATAGAATAAGAGAGCGGAGCATCACCTCTGGAGTACCAGTATTGGTGCACTTGAGTGATGATATAGCTCAGCTCAAGTACTATAGAAAGTACATTGAGTAACATTATTAAAGGAAAAGTAATTGGGCCATATCTGGCATGTGCGATACAGAAATTTGTTATATATTGGGCCTTTCTTGGCATCCAAGAAAGCCCCAAACTCGTTGCCGATATTGAGCCATTCTCCCCCCAATTCATTGGTTATCCACTGGCCGATGAGACATTACGGGATTGTCCCACCGTTCGCGACCGAGACTGGTCCAAGCACTTTTCCGGTGATATGCCATGATTGACCCAGTAAAGATTGGCTATCTGAGTAAGGTTTAGTTTTACTCCAAGGCGAAGTTCCTCAACTTAATCGATTCTTCTGTTTCTAAGCATGTATCACGTGAAAATCTTGCGGATTCCGCGAGACGAAAATCATCAAATGATGTTAGGTTGTTCTGAAGAACTCGATTGCCACTTGGGAGTAGCACCCGGAACGGATGAAAACCCTTTCTCACACGGTCTGGAATATTTAAAAAGTTGGAACCGAAAATTTGATAGAGCCTTGATAGAGATCCATTTGGAAAGTGGCGCGTGACCTCGGCCACGCCACTTCACCCGCATCGCTCTTCTCGTGCATTTCGCTTGCGTTCACTCACCTTCCCCCCTCCCTTCTCCACCTTACCCGATCCGGGTAGAGTCAGTTCCCGTCCGTCAGTCCTGGTGACCTCGTTTGCTCTTTTCGCTTCCCGCTGCCCGTTGGTATGTTCAGACTTTTGCTTCTATGGTTGTCATTAGGCCCTTGAGAAATCTTTGGTCTCACGGAAGATTTGAATTCTTCAACGACTGCTGATTCGGCAGTCTTTATTTGAGGTTTTTCTGTGACTGATGAAAGATACCTGGAAATGTTAGGCATGCTGCGAGTTTAGATTAGGGGCTCGAAATTCCGTCCGTCCGTAAACAGCTAGAAATCGTCAGAAAAATTATCCGAAAACCTTTAATTCGCTTGGTTCAGAAGAAAACAGCGATTGGGATCAACTATTGACATCTTTTGCATATATCATGGCAAGATTGCTTGCGTCACTTGCATGAAAGTCGTGAGTGGAAACTAAAGATACTGGGCATGTTCAATTACTAAAGTGTGTCGATAGTGACAACGTACTCACCTACCTCCACATTTTTTCATGACCACATTGCGGGGGATCCCCATGTATGGTAGATTTGGGCAGATGTGCAGGTTTTTCATGCAATGGCATGTGAAGACATGAACAGACCATAGAGTTTTTTCGTTTTTGTTAAAGCTTCTTCCAAGCCCGCATTAGGTGTCTCTCACATCCTTTCTACCCCTTTGCACCGATTGTTAGGAAGAAGGAAGGAGGGCTTCATTCAGTTGCTGTCTCCTAGAGTCTCTCAATCGATTTGAACAAAGATATTCTCGAGAGAATGATTTTAAGTCAAGAACAGGAAGACGTTCCTGTTTGTGAACGTTTTACTCGCGTATAGCAATGAAGCCTTATGGGGGAAGGCATTCCCGTTAGGGAGAAAAAGAAATTGATAGAGATGACGGAGTCCCTCTTACTCCCGTTCTTTGGGAGAGAATCGCACTTTTCTTCATCCTTCAATCAGTACTCGTCGGGAAATATATGCCACATCTGTCCAGCAAAAATTTCAAACACCTGCGCCTTCTATGCATCTTCAATCAATAACGTAATTACGTAATCAGTAACGGCACATTATGCGACACACCTTGAAGGACGTTTGTACGCTCTATTCGCCTCCTCCGCATTTCGCCGGACCAAAAGTCTTAATTTTAAGGTCCAATATTTATTCTACCTGTGGGGCGGAGTGCCTCCAACAAGGCTATCTTCAATTCATTCAAACTCTGATCCCTCTGAAGAACATTGATGAACTTTGAGAGATGGAGATGATTTCTCCCGCAAGCCTTCCCGAAAGCACTATGCCATCATTCTAGGGCAGTGGTCGGCCACAAGCGGGCCCTCGGGGCATATCCTGGCCTCGGGAGCCCTCCATCTGTCCCGCGATGGTCCGGCTATCGCACATACTGTAATGGTTTGACAGTGGACGTTCGGCTGCGCGTTTCACATTGGAGATTCATTAAAACTTTTTATTGTAATGTCACTTAACAGGGGTTGGCCCGCGATCGTGCAGCATTCTGCCATCTCTCCCCGTGAAATTCAGTTGCCGACCACTGCTCTACGGCTTTCGTAATAAAGGGGAGTTCGTTCATCACCCGTTCGGCACTGTGCCAGATGTTGATGTGGAAAATTGGTTAATTCAGCAATGTCTCCGTACTCTCATGTCTCATGTTTCCGTAGGGATTTCTTTTCCCTTCTAGGTCAGGGGAAAGCCCTTCGTGCATGTCTCCTTTCCCGGAAAAAAATCATCCTGGGACAGATATGTTGACTTGTACTTGTCTTTCTGCTTGAATGCACTTTTTTGTTTCTGGGTCTTCAATAGGTTGTCTTATTGACTTCAACCTTAGCTCCCATTACTGACCGTGTTTAGACCAGTCAAAAATCAAGAAAGATTCGCCAAAACGCTTTTCTTCACATTTCAGTCGCTTTGCATCTCTGCTGCCTTGCACTGATTTACTCCAAAAGAAAAAAATGAGAGTTCGAATAGACGTTCTTCAACAAATACATAAGGCTTTGCCCGAGTATAAAATTCTTCATTATCACATTCAGGCATTAATCATATACTCGTACGTGTCTCCTTACTTCTTCTTTTTCTTCCTTTTCTTCCTCTCCCCTTTCTTGGATATCCCTCCTTCCTTCATTCCATTCTCTTGCACCTCTGCGTGTATCTTTTGTACCTCTCCTTCTCCTTTTCCTTCTGGAATGTTTTGTCGACCCTGTCCGCCTTTTTTCTTCTTTTTCTTCCTTTCCCCTTCCTTCGATATCCCTCCTTCCTCCCTTCCATTCAGAAGCTCCTCTCCGTGCCTCTCTTCCATCTCTTGCTGGCCTTCTATTTCACGCTTCAAATCTGAATATGAAAATAATTAAAATACAGGGTTTTTCAAAAGTCCGTACTCATGGGTATTTTGAATTAATTAAATTTCTCAATGAATAGTGCACCAAAATTAGTGCAGAAGTACTAAGAAATGTTCAGAGGGGGTTATGTGCCAGGATTGATATGTGTATGCAAGTTCATGGCATGCAATTTGAACATTTAATGAAATAAAGGTAAATTAGGAAATCTGCCTATGAGTCCGGACTTAATAAACACCCTGTAGATATACTGCTGGGCCTGAGCCATAGTGCCAGTGTTTATCCAGTCAAACGCCAATTATGTTTTCCTTCAGTGAAGTAGTTCTTATGTGTAGTAATTTTGCGGTTTATAGGACATCATCCTATGATAGCACTGAAAAAAATCCTTCGCTTCTAATTGTCGTCGCATCCGAATTTCCAGTACATTCACGGATCCTTATATTACCTACAGTCAATTGTTTAACTTGGGCGGGAGGCCAAGGATGCTTTATATTCTCCATTCAGCATTGCTAGAAATCAAAGTAGTGCTTCCGATGCTTTCATCGACAATCGACAATCTTTCGTCGACAGGGTGACTATATTGTCAGCAGATAGAATCCGATTGAATTTCTGTTTTGGGATGCGCTGTCTATGCAACCAATAATGTTGATCCAACGTCGGAAAATATATCAATTTGAGGAGAAGCTGAAGAGAATCAGTCCAGCAAATGTGGAATGAGCTCGAATCCACATTGCGGAGAATTGATTGGGCAACTACTTCATGGAGAAACGCGAAAGCATAACCTGCCAGCTCTTGATGCAAGCTGATTGGCTTGTGAGTATCCATTGTTTAATCGTTCGTCTTCATTTTGCTCACCACATCGATACTTCATCGGTATGCAAAGTTCAGGATAATGCGAGTTCACACTATGTTCAAATTTATTTTTAAAATATCAGAATTCCGTCAGAAGTCATTTTGTGCACGCCTCGCATTCGCCATCTTCTCTTTCGAGGGTCGCAAAAGACCCGCTTCGCGTAAGGTTTTCTTGTAGCCGATGAAGGCGTTTTTGTGTGTCTGTCTGGATGAGGTCAACATGGATATACGGGCATAGTTGGAAATTTAAAGGATATACAGGGTGTTCCATAAATTACTTTACCAAGGGTTTTTCAGCTGTTCTCACTTTAATTAACTTAATTAATGTTGTCCGATACTGTTTTTGTTATTAATTGCCGTTATTGTTAAAAGTTTTTATTTTCATTCATTTTGAAGAAAGACGCACGCTTAAAAATGTCTTCTTGACATTTAAATTAATTACGAAGTTAATAAGAATTTAGCATGGCTGAAATCCCCTAGGGAAACTGACTTATGGACCACCCTTTATATGTATTTTTTTTACAAGTTCCCTGAAATGTCAAGATTGCCTTCTCTGAAATTCCGGGAAAAGGCAGGAGTTGAGGAAAAGGCGATCATCTTAACGAGGCAAAGTGTCTCCGATTATATTCGACCAGGAGGAGGACCAGGAGCATCATCAGACTGCTTCATTGGCAGGAGGTCGCTATAGTTCTGTTCCCTACCTTGATTTTCGGAAATATGTCGAACACCGTTTGCGTGGGAGATACTCTCCGAGATACTCAATTTGTGGGAGATACTTTCCGACTTTTTTATTTTTGATGATCTGTGTCTAGCCAGCCGTGAAGCCTCTTACAATTGAGGTATCCGGGTAGGAGGAAGGGGTGAGGGTGTAGGGGAAAAGGGGGGAAAGGAGGTGGAAGTACTAACACCCAATCCCACCCCGCCCTACTCCCGACCCTTGCAAATTAATTCCTGTCTGCGCTACGACCGTAGTGCCCAGAACTTCCTATTACTGTCCTGATGCTCTACAGTATTCCTCCCGCTCTGACACGGGGAAAAGTTGCATGTTCGGGAAATTTGCGTGAAAGTCATCACTAACATAACATTCAGCGGCAAAAAGTTCCAAGTCGTGGGAACGCGACATTCTGTCTCGTGTTTCCATATTGCCAAAACTGGGAAGGAGGAGAGAATGTCTCACGATTCATCAAGCAGGGGCCATCCTCCTCCCCCAAGGAGCGTCGTCCTCCTCCTCCGTCATATTTTGTCGTTGTCAGGTCTCCTCTTCTTGAGGCCCNCTTACAAGAATTGTGAAACTGTTTCTGCAATAAATTATCTTCTAACCAAGATAGAAGCTTCATTCTGGTGTAATTTTAAGTGCTCATTCGCCATCTTTAAATTGATTATATCAATAATCTGTTGAGTGCCAATCTCGAATTTCGTATCCTTAGAAAGGACATAACATGCGCTTTTGAATAAATTATTGGAACGAAGAATTCCAGAGGTGGCAAGTGTCGCTTTTCAATACTGAACATGATGAAACCGTTCAGTCACGTGGAATTTCTTGTTTTATCTTTGAAGGATATTGTCTACTAGCGAGTTTGTATGCCCTTCGGGCAAACAAACTCGCTATGGTCGCGCCTTCGGCGCTCCATTAACTTGGATAGTGATTAATTCATTTATTCTTTGCGAAATGGCAAACACATCCCCATTGAAATACGTGACATATGGCGACGAAAGTCTTGATTTTTATCAAAATCAATACCTCTATGATTTCTAGTGTGCTAACTTGAAATCTTTTCACGTGTCCTTTTTTGTAAGGGTGGAGAATACATTTTGAGATACTTCCCTCCTATAATCTACGCTAAGGGGACATATTTCAAATGTAGGATTTTTCCTGTACTCAGCCATCAAACAGGTACTTCTGAGGGAAGTTTAAATTTTCTGTCTTTGTTTCGTTGGATCAAAAAAAAATTTCAGGAAAATGGAACTGACAAAAGTGCCCTGATGGGTTTTAACGAACATTTTATTTCTTCTGAAATGTGGACTCAGGGAACTCCATGCCACCCAGTTTCAGCCTTATACGTTTCCCCTTTTTGCTGACGGAAAAAATGTATTTCGAAAAGCGACACACCCTAAAGCTGTTCTCTGAGGAGACGCACACCCTAAAGCTGTGCTCTGAGGAGACGCACACCAAAAGTTGAATTTTTCCTTAAATCAACATCACGTCCGTTATGCGTGTGCCAGCTGCAACTTTTCTATTTCTGCCTGATTCACTGGGATATGAAAAATTCTGTGAAAATGTTACGTCCCCAAGAAATATCCCCCCCCCCAAAAAAAAATATATATTTTTTTTTTAAATTTGACATTTGACATGTGAACTCAGTGCTTCCCCAGTCACGTTCTTGCCAAGTTACAGCTTCCCATATGTCTCCGTTTGGTTGAAGCAAAGAGAACTATTTGAAAATCTGTTCCCCGAATAGGTGTGCCCCTATGGCATGTATCACCAAAGTAGAATTTTTCCTGAACTCAGCATGAGGAATAGCGACTTATATCAGTCAGTCAGCTACTCACGATACTCCTCTATACATAATAATAAAGGTACAATTTTTCCTTTACTCAGCTATCCATCAGGTTCTTCTTAGCCAAGTTTAAACTTTCTAGCGCCCTCTGTTTTGTTGGATCGAGAAAATACGCCTTTTGCAATATGTGTTCCCTCAGGCGTTTTAACCGAAAAGTACTTTTTTTTATTACCGAAATCAATCCTCAGAGAACTACATGCCCACAAAGTTTCAACATTATGCGTTTGGCCTTTTCGCTGGTGAAAAAAAAAACATGTTTGGAAAAGCCGACGCACCCAAAAGCTATGCCAGGAGGGGATGCACCATGAAAGCAGAATACTCCCTCAACTCAATAATAATAATATCATGTCATTCATGCGTGTGCCAAGTTTCATCTTTCCATTTCTGTCCTATTCGCTACGACAAATTTTTTTTTAAACATCGTCCTTCGAAAAAATTCCTCAGGGGATGTACCAAGACTTAATATTTTCTATAATTCCTTGTCTCAGTAGTCACATTCATGCAAAGTTTCAGCTTTCCATGTTCATCAGTTAAATGTCCGGGACTGGGGACTCCCTGTTTTGGAAATTCTCGTGTTCTAGTGAAGTTAGAAATCTGAAATTTGGTACACATGAACCTACTGGGATGCAGAGTTCAGAAAAAATCCGACTTTGGAGGTACATGCCCTAGGGGTACACATTTTGGGGAGAGAAGTTTTTAAAGATATATATAGTGACGGATTAGGATGGCATCGGAGGCGTGACTGGACACGTTGTGTTCGGTGGTGTAGTGATAACATGCCTGACCGGTAATCAGGAGGCCCGAGTTCAATTCCCGCCCGTTCCTTGACGTTCTTCCGACCTTTTATTCCATCCAAGTCGTGTTACTCATTCCCCCTCCGTAACAATACTTTGGCTTTAGTAAAACGGAGAGACATGGAAAGCTGAAACTTGGCATGGACCTACCATGCCAAGATGCCTACAGAGACGATGAGTTCAGGAAAAATGTAAAATTTAAGATCCATGCCTTGTGGGGGCATCTTTTTAAGGGCCGACGTTTTCAAGTACTTTTTTTTTGCCCTGGCGCATTGAGCCAGTGTAGAAAGATGAAACTTGGTACATAACTACCTATTGGTATGATGCATGCTGAAAAATTCAAACTTTGGAAGTAGATGCCCTGGGGGTACACATTTTAAGGGGAGATGTTTTAATAAAATTACACCAGAATGAAGCTTCTATCTTGGTTAGAAGAGAATTTATTGCAGAAACAGTTTCACTATTCTTGTAAGTATGGGCACAGGGAGACAAAAATAGGCGCCAGTCAAATGCATACGAGTATATCAGGAGATTGGTGGGAGATATAAAAAAATTAGCTGAAATTGGTTTCTTTAAATCGATTCCGCTGCATGTTTGGCTATTTTCGTCCAATTCGGTGCTAGTCGAGCTTACGGTCTGGTCGAATTGGCGTGGAATGACCCAAAGTAAAAATCATTTTGAAATCCTTTGAAAAGTTCCAAAATTCTTTTTGCAGAATAATTTTTACATCAAGTTTCAACGGTTCCTGAGATATTCTCGAAAAACCTAAAATGTTAGTACATCTGGCATTTCCCAAGCCACAGCTGAAAAATCAACAAAATTTCTTCATATTCAAATGACTCCATAATAAAGCATACAACTACAGGTTGTTGGGAGCAAAATAGTTTTTCCATGCAAAAATGAACCATTTCTGTCTCGATATTCGAAAATTCGATAGCAGTTGTTTCTTAGCTCCCTACTTACAGTAAGTAATGCAAAAAATCATCCAAACCAGTCAACCTCATTCCAGGTTTGTCATTTTTGAGTGCCCATGCGAAATTTCAGGTTTCTGGCTCCAATACTGTAAGAGTAATTCGGGAAATAGTCATTGTATGCAATATGTGTATTGCGATTTTTTTGCTCATAGTCTCGCCTTAATGTGGTTCGGATCGCATTCACGGAGAGTTCGCAACAATTTCACATCGATTCAGGGGCTTTACAATACGGTCGTCCGGGACTGGGGACTCCCTGTTTTGGAAATTCTCGTGTTCTTGAGTTCGTACTCTTCCTTTCGCGGTCCGGCCCCAGGCCGACTCAGTCGTCCCCCTGTCGTCCCGTCTTCTGGGAGGGTTCCAATGACGATGGAAGAAATTGATTTTTTGCTGCCAAGTGAAGAATGCCGAGGTTTGTCGTCTTCACCCTTCCTTTATTCGTCCCTCCTCATCAAGTGCTCATCCTTTCAAATGGCATCGACCTTGAAAATGTTCACTTGTCTATTTTATGCGTATTATTCTTCTAATTCGAAATTAAATAGCATCATCAAGTGTCTCTCAGAAGAGATTCACGTGCAAGACTTTTCGTGCTTTTTGCCACCGCTTGAAATATCAGACTTCTTGTCAGTTGAATATGGCAAATTTAAATCACGTTAAATGGCGAGATGGAAGTTGAGGACGAACTGACCAGAGTGCAAGGGTTCTTTTTTTGATAGCTTGAGGTATTTCGCTTGTGAACCTTTTGAAGATCGACGCGAGCGAAGCAGGAAGGTTGAACCATTTCTACTTCTTCAGGAAAAGGCAGTGGTTGTCCGTCCGTGTACCCACGATCTCCAGTTTCTGGATCTGGAGGAGACGTAGACATCATCGGCTTGAATCTCCATACTTGTGAGATACGTCGGTGCTCAAGTTATTATATAGGAAGTCATACTTTTCAGCTGTTCTGACCACCCTTCTGTGGAAGCCTTTCTTGTACCTAAGACGCCAGTCTACCTCGCAAATAGGAGAATTCGAGAAAGGCCACGCAGGACCCAATTCCTGATGACTTCTCACGTTCGATCCTCTTTGGTATAGGTCGGTGGTCAAAAGTTTTGCAAAAAAAATGACATAGCGATTGCATATGTGGGATTCGAATGGGAGGACTCGTACCTCATCACCCCAATTCATCTACGACTCTCTGGGTCTAACCATTTTGGCACTGAGCGATGACACGCAATTTGCAGAGAAAAAAAAATGCAATACTGAAGATGATCTTGTCTTGTAAACTTGAAAGGCTTACACGCATGACCCCGAAATGCGTTCACATTCCATTTCTGCGTGCAATCGCTGTGGCATGTGATGACACAAAAGTATGTAGAAAAATTATTGTTTTCATGATGGCCTTGACTTTCTCACTCGCTACCTAATTCAACCACGTTATAACTTCTGCAGTTTTCATTGCGGTTCTTACCGCGAACGTTGTTCCCAAGACGACTGATAGGACCGATGATCAGAGAGGGAAAGGAGGGAGAATTCCAATTTTCGTTTATGCGTCATGTGAGGTTGATCATTCGTATTCTGCTCTCAGGTGATTGGTTTGGACCTGGACGTACAGTAGTTGCTCCTCCTTCCGAGATACCAGATTCCTGGAAAACATCGAACACGTTTCGACCGATCGTCTCCGAGAATTTTCATTCCCCTGCCGCGTTTGTGGCGAGCTGTTCATAAGGGATCTTGCCAAAATCATTCTCCTTCCGCTTTGATTATCCTTCCAGAGGAAAGGTAAATAAAGTGATAAATGAGCGGCGCACGCCCTGCTTCTGTTTCCCCTCATTCTCTCCCCTATATACAAACAAGTCATAATTTATGCCTCGCAGTGTTGACATCCGGATGTATCCAGCCTCGCTTACCTCTCACCGATTGCGTCTATCTGTTTCCGATTAGAACTCATATCAGTTCGTAATACGATGCGTTTCCTCCTACACGGAGAATTTCCAGGGCACCAATTTGTCTTCCCTGGATTAAAGCCAGGGCACAGTGGTCCAGAAGTGTGAAAAAATTAGCAAAATTCCAAAAGCATATTTATTTGTTCCTAATAATGCAAATGTGAGGAACTATTGCATATAGACTATTAACATCCCAATACGATACAATGCAGCAAATAAATAATCGAAGTTCTTTTTTTTTCTTGTTCCTTAATTCATGTGTGTATCTTCCGGTTGAACTGTTTTAGCTTTTTGATACTGGTCTGTTTATGCGTTAGAATGCGTTACATGCGTTACGCTATGGGAATCAGTAAGCTCTGTAATATGAAAATCTAACTAATTTTTTGGAGAGATTTCATTACAATAATAATCAGAATTGGACTCAGCTGCTGATTCAATTAAAAAAGGATGAAGGAGAGCCAACATTTGCTGTGATAAAGGCTTTTCGCTACATTTTTGCTTTGGAAAAAAATACTACTATCAGGGGATCACCTGTGATGTACCAGAAGCTCAGTTGATCAGTGATTATATGCAGTTTGGAATTTTTCCTTGAGTGATATAGCTAGTAGGATTTATCTTGATGTCTGGCTTCTTGACTTTCTTTCAAGCACATCCCTATTGGCAGCATAAAGTTTCCGATCATATCACTTCCATGGATAGGGCGTTATGGAGAGAGTCAGTGAAGGGATACCAATCATGAAGCTTCAAGTAGAAAGAGCAAGATTCTGAGCAGTACGCCTGAAAGGCTGCAATATTGATATCATTCCGTGATGCAATCACTTGCAAAATGACGCGAAGGTGTTCCATGAGATTCTGATTAATGCCAGTAATGACTGCAAAGATTTTTGGATATTCGAAGAACGTCTTCCTGTGCTCCTATCATTGCTTGTACCAGAGCCACCCCACCCTCCCCCTTTGGTTTGTCTACAATCAGCCCGATCAAACTTCTGAAGTAGTTTTGAAAGCATTTTCTTGATTGAAAGTAGTCTTGTTTTCTTTAGTCCTCATTTACCATGCACGGAAATCGAAGCGATCGGCAATATGCAAGAGGCACTCGAAGATGCGAAACCAAAGATGCAGGAATGATATGTCCTAATGGAGCCAATCCTTGTGAACCAAGAGAGACGAGACGTAATCTATTTTGTGTCATTCATTTCAGATGGCTTTGTTCCACATGAATAACATACTTGGGATGATCTGACTCCAGACACTGCATTAGCTACCTTCCCATCTATCATTGTGAAGTGCATCTGATAATGTATTTGAAATATGGCCAATAGTGGTTGTCTTTTGTGAAAAACTTCACCATTCAAGGAGTCAATGGGGTTACCTGCTGGTCCATTTATTTTTCCTCATCTAGAAGAATTTGAGCAGTTCCCTTGAAATATTGAATTCTGATAAGGCAACAGCAACAAATAGAAGCTGGGAAAGAGTCAACTCACATCCACTCACTATCCAACCCACATATTAGAATTCTTGATGATTTCAAAGACCTTGGATAGAATCATAATGAAATTCAAGCACAATGACGACAAAAATATGAACATATTTCTAAAAAAAAAGGCAAGTACAGATAGAAGCAAAGCTTTCATAAAGAACCAGTGGTTAAGTTATCATACCAAGTCTACAAACTAAAGTCAACGTGGGGTATGGTGGGGGAAGACAAACCTTCAGCATCATGAAGACATTGAAAATGGAAAACTTTGTACAGAATGCATACTCTACTTTGTCATTTTTTTAATAATAACTGATAGCTTGAAATAAAACATCCCAGTTTGTCAGAGTTCGTTCAAAAACTATATCTAGATCCTGTTTATGTCATCAAATACGTACAATTTGTCATTGCGTAGTAACTGGAGAATGGAAGATGACTCCTATGAATGGTTCGTTTCATTAGGTTGGTGCACAGAAAAGCACCTTCACACGAATCCACATATTTTTGAAACCCCGTTGCCTATACTTCGAAAAGCACTGGAACTCAGTTCCTGCATATTATCATCATACTTGTGAATGTCAGCGAAGTCATGTTACTTTTGAAACTCGTCTTTTTTGCACATTTCCCCTTCGTCTGGACCACTGTGCAGGGGCCTGGGATCAGAGAGAAAGCCGTGAGGTGCAGGTCCAAAGGCATCTAGTGGCAAGGGCGCAGGAACTCCGGGGGGGGGGGGGGGGGGGGGGGGGGGCCCCCCCCCCCCCCTTTTTTTTTTTTTTTTTTTTTTAT